>JAWPHD010013171.1:0-70415 GCA_037043455.1 Cyrtodaria siliqua
TTAATTAATAATTTAGCTGTACTAAATACAAACAGGTTGAACAAAAATAAAACACATACTTCATGCAAACGCTATATTGATATCTGATATTTAATTGAATAACACCATTTGCTCAAGCAATGTATGTCTACCAGATATTTACAGTAAGGGTTCATTGGGTATTGGGTATGCAAATTACTACTCTTGGACATGCAAAGTTGTAATATCCAACTTTCTGTGAGCAAATTGTGCTAAAAGCTGAAGAGATTTTAAAGCGACATAAATTGTTTAAGTAATTACCAAACTGGGCTTTAGTGAATACAGCGTAATTAGTACATGCGGTTTGGTGTAGCGTAGTGGCGTTTTCAATTAATACTTCGCGTTGTGTACTTTAAATAATAACGATTCTTTCCATTAAATTGACAGTTTTAATATGCTTATTACAACATGGCTGACATAAAGAATAGCCCTGGAGCTCACTCCCAGGCTCTGACCGAATCTCTCTGCTTCTGTTCTCTGCTCTGCCAACCTCTGGTCTCTGTATCTATTCAAGAACCGTGACATTTCTGAATTACAGAATTACAACTAACACCAACACATGCATTATTGTTTGTACCATTTACCAATCATGTTACTTATAAAAGAAGTATGTTTAATCCCTCACGCCAAATACACTTATAACTATGAAATGAGTGTTCATATAATGTCAAACCTTTTGCAACATGTTAATTTAATTTACTAATAATCAGTGCGTTGCTGATGCAAGTTTCATGGCTGTATGAAAAAATGTCCTACATCTACATTATCGAAATGTCAATGTTAGTCATTGTACAGTGCATTTAAAGAGCACTTAAAAAGCTACTTGTTGTTTGAAATCAGTGTATCATTTTATCTTCACAATTAACTATTAGTCAACGATTATAATTAACCCCAAATAAGGTAACTATGCAACAATATGTATTCGACCTAGTGTGTAAAGTGTAGTTCTAGTAACTATGCAACAATATGTATTCGACCTAGTGTGTAAAGTGTAGTTCTAGTAACTATGCAACAATATGTATTCGACCTAGTGTGTAAAGTGTAGTTCTAGTAACTATCATGACTATGCAACAATATGTATTCGACCTAGTGTGTAAGGTGTAGTTCTAGTAACTATGCAACAATATGTATTCGACCTAGTGTGTAAGGTGTAGTTCTAGTAACTTTGCAACAATATGTATTCGACCTAGTGTGTAAGGTGTAGTTCTAGTAACTATGCAACAATATGTATTCGACCTAGTGTGTAAGGTGTAGTTCTAGTAACTATGCAACAATATGTATTCGACCTAGTGTGTAAGGTGTAGTTCTAGTAACTATGCAACAATATGTATTCGACCTAGTGTGTAAGGTTTAGTTCTAGTAACTATGCAACAATATGTATTCGACCTAGTGTGTAAGGTGTAGTTCTAGTAACTATGCAACAATATGTATTCGACCTAGTGTGTAAGGTGTAGTTCTAGTAACTATGCAACAATATGTATTCGACCTAGTGTGTAAGGTGTAGTTCTAGTAACTATGCAACAATATGTATTCGACCTAGTGTTTAAGGTGTAGTTCTAGTAACTATGCAACAATATGTATTCGACCTAGTGTGTAAGGTGTAGTTCCAGTAACTATGCAACAATATGTATTCGACCTAGTGTGTAAGGTGTAGTTCTAGTTACTATGCAACAATATGTATTCGACCTAGTGTGTAAAGTTTAGTTCTAGTAACTATGCAACAATATGTATTCGACCTAGTGTGTAAAGTGTAGTTTTAGTAACTATGCAACAATATGTATTCGACCTAGTGTGTAAAGTGTAGTTCTAGTAACTATGCAACAATATGTATTCGACCTAGTGTGTAAGGTGTAGTTCTAGTCGATGCGATAGCATACTTATCTTAGTTGTAACACTTCCGAATACCTTGTCAACAGTTCCATTCTACGTTTTAATACTTATAGTCAGCCTTTTAAATGTAAGCACACATTTAAACTAGTTCGTTCTTATATGAGACACGTTCTATTATATGTTCCATGGCAATTCTGCATTATCACTCAAGAACTAAATTTGTACGAGTTGTTCAATCAAATATTTCCTAAAAATGTTATTGTACTGTAACTTGATTGGCAGTTCGATTAGCATCCCTTAGAAGTTATACAGACATTAATCATCCGAAAAACACATATAAACACAAAGTAAGCGCGTCACGTTGCCAGAAAGCAATATATTGTGTTGCTATTTGTCATATATTCTCAGGATATAAGAAATTGTCGAAATAAGTACCCTACGTATATCAAAATACCACTGTAACGGATATAAATTGCAAAACACATAAACTTTATCCCATATTTATGTTGCTTGCAATATGACGAACAAGTTGCGCTTTAAACATATTCATTGCAATAACTTTACAGACACCAAAGTATCGCTTTTACTCGGAAAAAAACCCTGACATCATCCATTAGTCGTTCTAAAAAAAAATATATATGTCTGTCTAACAGCATATAGCAGCTAGACACGCAACAGAGAAGCATTTAATATACTGAAACGAAAAGGAAACGCATAATGGGTATTTTTGCTATATTGTATATGTAATATGCTACTGCTAATCGAATGGTACAGGGCGAAATTAGACGTCTTTTCGGAATGAAGGTTTAAACAGCACCGAACACACCGATGGTTACCGCTAGAATACGCATTTGGCTCAGGCAGGTGAGCAAACTTATGCTTTGAACGTTGCAATCTCTTAACATGAAACACACTACTGAAATGGCTTGATTTTTTCAAGCGAAACTTCAACATTTATGAATTTCGTGTAACAAAGTATACTCTGATTAAAAGGTCTACTACATGAAAGAGTTGTCCCTTCTGTAATTAGTTGTAGCCCATTTCTGTACCAAACACATTGAGATATAACTGGGATATTACGTGGACGTAGGTGTATATAACAGTGTAGTCCAAGCAATGTTTTGATTATGCGTTTCTTTTTCCTTTCAGTAAATGAGTCGCAAAATCGACACTGTTGTTCTAACCGTCAACGAAATATACTGTATATGCACATGCTAACGGTCAGATACGCCGGAGACCATTTTCTCACCACTCACTACCGCAAACGCATCATTGAAAAAATGGTATAGGCCAAATTAGGATTGTCACACTTGATTACGATGGAGGACATTTTATCTCCATTAATTACCCATACACACCCTTTTAATAATGCAATACGTCAACAAACTAAATACGGAAGTATATCTTATACGTACACACTTACATGTAGCGATCATGATCATCTCGTGTGAATAACGACATGTTTGTTGTCAAGACATTTTAAATGTACCATCTACTACGGTGTCCTAGGTCGATGGTCGATGGTAAGATGCGATGGTAAGATGCGATGTTCGATGATAAGATGCGATGGTCGATAGTAAGATGCGATGGTAAGATGCGATGGTCGATGGTCTATGCGATGGTCGATGGTAAGATGCGATGGTAAGATGCGATGGTCGATGATAAGATGCGATGGTCGATGGTAAGATGCGATGGTAATATGGCCCTAACAGGACGCCGTTATCTACCCTTATAAAATGAACGCGCATGAGGTTAAAAATCGAACGTTATATTCATGTATAACCTTACATATGTAGAAAATGACGTAACACAACGTACAAACACAGAATGTATGACAACATTACCGACTCAGTGCACTTTTTATATTACATATTGACTTCTACATCAGGCATTTGTTCATTGTACGTTTCGATAAAGGTAGATCTTTAGAAACGAACAAACACAGCCAAGACACCAACGTAGCAGACTCGGCTTTATTGAGCCTGTTAATGAGACTCCGCGGTAATATTAAAAGTTAAAAGGTACAGTTCTCACGTTCCGAACTCCGGCTTAAACCCCAGCGTGCGATAGACTCGACTACACATATGGCATACACTGCTTTTAGTATTTCGCCTGCTTCTTCGAGATAAGGATGTCAGCCTTCTGACCAATCGCTGGTCTTATGTTTACAGGTACAGCTATTAACAGATGCACCAGAATTAAACATTTGACAGTTAGGGATAATAGTTTTGTTCCAGACAGTATATAACATCAAGAAATTATATAATTAATTTGATAAAACTGTAAAGAGTAATGTTTAGTGTATTTCCCTGCCAAATTGAATAGATTAAAAATGCTTTATTATTTAGACATTTTGATTAAACCACTATGATTAGAATAATGTATAACATGATTAGAAACATTCTCGGGGACATTTTTTTTTTTTTACTCAGCCCTGGACTTAAAGCGATATTCTACGTACTGTTGATATGAATATTGCGTTCTGCTCAACCCGGGGCTAGAGGGCGTGAGCGGTAGCTTGCATATTTCACTACCGCTCATGAACAGTCTCAATCAAACCGATACTGCAATATTTCGTATGTGTCGTGCTCGGCCGTTTCCAAAGGTCCATTATCGTACTCTCTTTTAAATCTGCATTTATCGCGCTAAATTTCCCCATAGAACAACTAGATACCGTTTTGATAGTAATCAATCTATACAATCTTAATGAGATATTCGCTATAATCTTCCCTTTCATTGATTGTAAAATGTGAACTAATGCAATAACATCGTTGAAATTCAGATGAAAGGTAAACACTATTCCATATTTTATTCGCTTTAACGGAAATGTGATCATTTCCCACGAGAAATAAAACAACTAAAAAGTCGGTAAGGCACTTTGTTTTGAGGAGGATGTTACAGGAACAGTACATGACAGTTTTCATTTAATTAAATGGAAAAGTAATTGAAGCAGCAATCCGTGATTTAATGCGATTAAATACGTAGCGAATTCCTCTAGAAAGTAAACCTACCATTAACTACCGAGTATACATGGTATAAGTTATGTATTATGTTATCGTATCTGAGTGTATATTGTGTGATCTTGGAACATTAACTGATTATTAACTATGCATAATCTCATTTATTATATACTTTACAGAGAAATAGTGGATTTTTTATTAAAATAAAACCTTTTATTTTCATTGTTTAAATTTCACAATATGAAATACAGAAAATGACGTAACGCCGCTGTTGACGTTGTTGGCGTTATTGACGTCATTGTTTTGGCGCATTCTTTTTTTCTGCTATGTTTCAAGGTTGTGAGTCGATCTATATGATTAAAAAAATATTTGTTGGTTTGTCGTGAATATAGGATTTATTTTCATCTCAGTGAAGTGAGAAAACTCAAATATTTTCACGTAGTGTTTTTCACTTTTCGACGAAAATATATCCTATAATCACTCCATACCAAAAAATATCCTCTACTTTTTGTGCATTTTAAAAGCAATATCTCGGTCAATTACCGAGCAATATAACGGTAAATCACTAGGCCATGTTTGAGATTGGAAATATAAAGCCGTTGCTATTATTCGTAATGTATGTGTGTATCACCGTAAATAGTACTGACCAAGTTGCGTTCAATACCCTAAATAAATGCAGAACGAACGCAGAACGAATGCTGAACGAACGTTAAATGAACGCCTATATTTTAAAAATGTATTTGCGTTCGTTTCGTTCGTTGCGTTTGTTTTTCAGCGTTTATCGTTATTAAAATGAGCAATGAATGCATTTTTAAAAACAATAAACGCTAAAAATGAACGAAACGAATGCAAATGCATATTGCTATTTTGGAAAACTTCTGGTGTTATCCTTTTGAGTTGATATTTAAAATCTCGATTCAAACGAAGAGCATTTTTCAGTTTCTGTATTTTACTATAAAGACTTACACTGTGTAAATAGTATTTTAGAACCGCAGAAGAACGATTACACGTTTACTTTATTGTTTACTGATTCAAATTGCAGATATGTTACAGCATTACGTGGTCCAGCCTTAATTCCATTAAGTGATGGGAATACTTCACTGTATTAGCAGTACTTTATAACGGATATTTCGACAATAAATCGCATTTAAAAACATTTTTAACTGACAAATTTGTGATAACCTTTTTATTATGACCTATTAAATGTTCTAATTATACAATATGCAAAATGTTTAAGCCGAAATTAAGATATTTTATTTCATACCCCAGCCAATCCCGTTTTGGGGTTGGGTGGGGTATGAAAGTTAATACTCGGACCACGTAATGATACATCAATATTCATAGAACATATGCAAATGGATTGAACTACAAGTTATTACAACACTAGTTACAGTACTCTCCATAAAACAGCCGGTATATGTTACGTTTTTGATGAAACTAAAATAAACCCAGTAGAACATGTGCACCACACAATAATGTCAACAAAAATACCCATTCTTGAATATGATCACATAAACATAAGTCGCCGACTCGTGATGGAGATATCATGCGTACTTTAATCTTGAGAGATCTTGCGATTGGTAAACTATGAACGAACGAACGCAAATGCATTTTTTCCGTTTGTGCATTTAAACGACACATTATGTTGCGATCGTTCTGTGCATTTAAATGAAGACAAAGTAAATTTACTAGTTCGCTTATAAACGCTGAATGCATCCAAGAATGCAAATGATTTTATAAATGAAATGCAATCGGAATGCAAACGGAGAGCAAATGGAACGCAAACGAAACGCAAATGAAACGCAACGTCTGTATGTTTTCTTGTATACTTAGTAATATATTTGCTATTGTCTATCTCAAACTTTTTATTTTTGTTGTGATGTTTTAAGTTATTTTTAACGCAGTTCATGTAAGGTTATATATATTTTTGTAGTGGAGAAAAAACACCCACTTTCCAGGGTAGAACCAGTACTGTACCATCCGTAGGATCGACACATCCTTACATACATATCGAGATCCCAAAGGGATTCGAACCCGCAGCGAAGAGAGGCGAGAAGGTATACAACGCAACGTCGTTAACCCTTCGCCCACGGAGACGCTATATCTCAAACAATCAGATCGTTTTCAAGACGTTTTTGTAATTTTACTAGATAGTGACGATGATTTAAAATGAATGGCCAGAAAGGTGTAATGGAGAACATATGTTGTTTCTCTTCAATAATGGAATTTAGGTCTGATGTTATAGGAGAAATAATTGCAATTATGGTGAATCATTCCCTTTGGAATACAACCACACACACTATGCATATATTAAACAGTTACATTTCATATAATGAATGCCAGTGATAACATTTACGTGTAAAGTGAGAAAGAGCGCGTTTTTGAACGAGGCGAATCGTTTGTTTTTGCATATTGCTATATCACTGGCAGTCGACCAATAAAACAACACCGTATCGTTATTGAGTCATTAATCAATTAGTCACATTTGTATGAAACAAGATAGAGAATTACAATTGAATTAAGATAAATAAATATCGTAAACATCACAGGCCAGTATTAAATTAGTTCAGTAATTTGTCCTACTGACGAATCCTAACTTAATCAACATGATCAAGATATTTGGAGTACCACTCGTTTCTGAATTTATATTGGCAGTAATCTAATCCACGGACTTGTTCGGACGATCACACTACAGCGAATGTTAGCAGTACATTAGCCACGGTCACCCGTCCTGCTTATGATTTCTTCACTACGTTATGATCTTCAGAACCAAGGCCTGGGGTAAAAACGGAAATAATTGAAATCTCCCCTCACGTTGGGGCGATTTTGGCGAGACTTTGAGAAATTCTATGAGAAATTCATCGAACGTATTTCAAGTTAATTAAATGTTAATTTATTATTTGTAACCTGTGAGAAGCAGCAAATGACGTCAAGTTTAACGGGTGCATCAACGATCGACGTTATAAATGACGTTTGTAGCATGGTCGGTGACATTTCCTTTGATGAATGCAAAACATTACATCGTTAAATTTAGGGTAACTAAAGGGGCGTGGCTATACCGTACTACAACTACCAGATAGAGGAATTTAGAGTCACACCAGTGAGCAATAGCTATCCTATCTCTCTTAACTTACATCATACTTTCTTATTTGACTGTGGACTATTTTGTGAAAACTATCAGTTCTGCTCTGCACTATCATCATTTTCTCTCGCTGTACTACCACCTTTATTTGTCATAACGATTACCATTTACAGTTGAACTTGCATTATATATTATATCCATTGCTGTTTTACACATGTAAAATCTTGGAATAAAAGAATTTGAATTGAATTGAGTACGGACGTGTTAAGCCAACTCGCTGAGACTAGACTCTGTATATTGTTTACGGCAAGAACGCTAATTAATATGCTTATTACGCGTTTATATTTAGCACGTACACAATATTTGAACTAGATCTTCGAATACATCTATTTTTACATTATTATCTTTGAATCTGTCAATTAATATTGTAGTTCATTTGAACGATTGTGATAGGTTACTGTCAATGTGTATTCCTCCTAATTTAGGGACTTTCATATACTTCCATAGATCTGCGAGGCAATAACTGTATTAATTTCGATAATCCTTATGTTTCGCTCATCTAATAACCAATGTTTTTGAGATACGGAAAATATCTCACCAGGTAGAGAAATGGCTCCGCACTCGTTCTTATATCGGGGCCATTTCTCTACTATTAAACTATATATTACATAATTTTAAATGATATTTTATTAATATTTCTAATGATTCACGCCTTTTTACACCAGTTTGCACGAGAACGCCAAGACGACGTTACGTCATCCAAGACGGCGTTACGTCATACAAACAAAACAAGTGGAACCGGAACTCTTCGTTAATTTCCGTAACCGTTATTTCCAAGTGGCGGAATCTGACAAAGACGTCCGTAAAACAATCGGAACGTCATTTGGCATTCCCGCCACTGACGGAAAAGGCCGAGCAATGTTCCTTACTGGGAAATATCTCCAACTGGGAGATATTTCCCAGTAGAGCAAACGAGTAGATATAGCTTTTCTATTCCCAGTATTTCCTATATAAATCACAGACACATATATGTAATATAAATGTTTATATGCAATTGTTAACTGTTACACATTATACATATGTTACACAATCGTTGTATCAAATGAATATGTAGAGGAGTGCGTGGTCCAGTGGTAGGGCTTTGAACTCCATATCGAAAGATAGTGGGTTCGATCCTCGCCTTGGCCATGTGATTTATCCTTGAGCCAGATAATTATTCCACGTTGCTAAGTACTGTTTATATCCAGGAAGCCATAGAGAGTGATTAACATAAGTTGCAAGAACTTGTTTCACATTCGATGTAACATAAATATGTTTAAACCTAAATGAATATGCTATGTAGTTTATTGGAGCGTAAACAATGATATACATAATGCACATCCCGTAAACTAATGAACGCATACGATTGACAGCAAGATATTACTACACCCTACTTTTATTCACAACAATCTGTTAAAAAACAAGTAATTCAAATAAATCGTTAATAATAATTCAAGTCAAAACAGGTCAAAACAAGGCAGTGCATATATACTCGGTAAAAAAGGTTTTTGGACCAGGGTAGATAAAGTCATATAAAAATAAAACTAGTTGACAGAAATTTAATTATCTTTTTTTAGTAACCAAGGTCTACCCTACCCGGTTAATTTGATACGAGAAACATTAAATTCCAAACAAGATTAGATTTTAAAAAAAAATCGCAAACACACAAAGGGTCTGTAAAAAATGTTGCAAAGTCCATACATGTACAAACAGTAACAGTTACAGACATTCGAGTAACCAATAACAATATTATTACCCGGTTAATGTTTCTGGTACCAAATTAACCAGTTAGGGTAGACCTTGGTTACTAAAAAAATATACTTAAATTCTGTCCACTAGTTTTATTGTTATATGACTTTAAATACCATGGTCCAAAACCTTTTTTACCGAGTATAGATTAAATGAAATTAGTTCACGAGCATTAGGTTTGTTATTGAAAATGCCTCTTTGATACACGTTTGCCATACTACTCATTGATATACGGGCCACTTAATCTACGTCACACTAATAATTATGCATGAATACCAGGATTAGCAGTCTTGTTGCTTAACCATTTAACCGATAAGTAACATGATTACAACTAACCGAGTGGTCTTGTCTGTTAGTAGTTAGTTCCTTTTATTCCAGTTTGAAACCTGCTTATGCATCAATCCTTTAGGTGAAATCGTATCGCGAGGTGTATGGTTGACGAGCTTTTATTAGTAATATTATCACTTCTTTCTGTCTGATGTGTGTTGAAAGCAACAAGTTCCGATACGATGACAGTATATATACTTTGCATATTAAAAACATAAAATATTTTTTTTATCCATAACCTTATTGGCAATATTAAGAAAAACAACTTTAGGTGTTTAAAAACAAAAAAATATAAAATTGTACTTAAGATATTGCTAAGAATCTTTATGAATACGGACCATGGCTTCTACCAAGTCAATGAGTTCTTGGTGTGTGCCCTTTTATGCATGTTTTGTATAATTATTTATTAATTAACTTAACTATATTAGCCTTGTTTTACTAGAAACTCTACAAACAATACGACGCAAACTCGGCCAATATGAACCGGAAGTCGGCCAATATGAAAAAACAAGGACAATATGAAGAAACTCGCCAATACGAGATTTAAGTGACGTCATTCACGTTAAGTAACGTTATTCGAGCTCAGATTTAAGTGACGTCATTCACGTTAAGTAACGCCATTCGCGCTCACTTTTTGACATATAAATGTAACTAACGATACTATAAATAAACGCAAAGTATGTCAAAATAATTTGATTAAAAACAAATTATACCGTAGTGGCTCTTAATTAATAAAATTGTCATTAATTAAGTGGTTTCATATTGTCCGAGTTATTGGTCCTCGGACTGTCATATTGGCCCGCGGCCTTCGTCCTTTGGCCAATATGACAGTCCTTGTACCAATAACTGGGCCAATATGAAACCACTTTATTAATTAACTACTTAATATCTGCCGTGGTTTGCAGGAAACTGCACGCATCATATGGTAAAAACAAGGCCAATATGGAGAGAAACTCGGCCTGTATGAAAAAAACTCGGCCAATATGAAATTCAAGCAATCTGATTGGATAAGCCAGCACGGCCAATACGACCTAGTCTTTGTTTTCTTTAAGGACGCCATTTTGAAGAAAATACACAACGTCGCAGCTTTTCGATGATAAACTAGTTCGCCTATATAATGTAGACAATCAAAATAATTAAGGTTTGATTATTTGTAAATTCGGTTACATCGACTTCGCTGAAATATAGCTATTATCAAGTTCGTGTGTGATTTTTCCACGCGCCATCGAGCGGTAACAGTGGAAGATTTATTTGAATCAGATACTTGTTATTAAATGTTATATTGAGAGTATACCTCTTGTTTTTTCTTACCTGTCAATGATATTTAAAACATAGGAATAAAGAGAGATATTAAGTAGTTAATTAATAAAAATGTCATTAGTTAAGTGTTTTCATATTGGCCCAGTTATTGGTCCTCGGACTGTCATATTGGCCCGCGACCTTCTGCCTTGGGCCAATATGACAGTCCTTCGACCAATAACTCGGCCAATATGAAAACACTTAATTAATAACATCTTAATATACATGATCCCCTTTTTGCTATTCTCATATTTCATATTAATGCTGCTTTGTTTGTCAAAATTTATAGAATGCGGGGATTTCTTCATTTACACTCGTCTGTATAGTTGTATTGGGTGACACTAGGGTGAGAATGTGGTTTGATGCACCGTATAACCTAGTTTAACCCGCCAGTAGACTTTTTTGCCACTGATTGTTCCAATGCGGTAGCCCGTTTGTCTGCCTATGGTTAACAGACTGTGACTCATGTAAGTGGTGATAAGCATGCTTTACAACTTGAATTCCTAGAGATCTCGTCTAAAAACTTGATGGTGTACCAGAAGTAAATCAAATCCCATTGAGTCCAATGCAATATTGTCCAAGCTTTCTAGTTAGCCATTTTTCAAAATGAAGTTCAAACTAAGATTCACTTACATGTTCTTAGTCATGAGACCTGCCTCTCTAGAAAACTGCTGAGAATAGTAGGGGTCATGTGGCATATAAGAAAATAAAATTCTGATCTTTGTTGATACCGTGAACAAACTGCGTTCATTCGGCACCTCTTAAATGTGTTCTACTTTCACTTTCAAAACTGTCAAGTTGACAAATAAAATCATCATACAACCATGCAAATGTTTTTTTGCTATCACAAACAAGTCCATAAAGTCATTTCAGCCAGAAAAACAGGCCTTAAATACTCAAAAATGCCTTTTATCACAAAAAAAGTTAGGGTTTATATATTTGGGAACTCCTTTCGATACACCAGGCATGAATACCACAGTGATTTACTTCCTGTATGCCTGATCAGTCTATTCCGTGTAGAATTCGGCAATGTTTCCGGGACCTGTATGTGTCCGGGATGTTTACGGAGCAAAATGAAATCGTAATGAATGAATGAATGAATGAATAAATGAATGAATGAATGAATGATATTTTACGGCATGTCGACACATAAATATGTCATATTGTGCGCAAAAAAATGAAATCGTATGCGTAATGAAATCGTAAGTGCAACTGAATGAAATTGCAAGTATTGGAATGGAATAAGTGCCACTCTTCAAAAGTATTTTCATGGATGAAGATCCATCGGTTTCATTTGTAATGCCAAAAAGAAGCAAAATAAGAACATATCAGCTTGTCCACACTGTCACTTAAAATGATTTTTAGATTTTTTATCAATTTGCATTTGTTTGATTTTATCAGAAAATTTAATTCTGATGAAGGCTGTCAAGCCGAAACGTTAAAAAGTCTGCGTTGTTAATTTGTTTAACTGGCTGAGTTTCACAGTGAACACTATTGACGCATCCATTGCGTAGTTATTGCTTTTGATAAAAACAGCAACAATTATTTCAGCTTGATAACTCTCCGGATTTCTATTAATTTTACGTTTGTTTGCATTCCTATCAGTTCACAGGCCCACAGTCATATTTATTTACTTATCGACAACTTGTAAAACATTGCTTGTTTATCCCTGTAATTGTTTTTGTTTCCATGCGTAATTGCGGCCGACTTTGGTCTTTGCATGGCTACATTTCTCGTTCGACTTCCATATGTACTTGCATATAATCTGACAAACAGCTGCATCAGACACAGTTAAAACTAAATTATCTCTCTAGTTTACCACATGCCGATGGTCAGTTTATGGTGGAGAATTTTGCTGTAAATAAAGATAAACATAATTATGACCCTATTATCAATGTAATTAACGAGCGGAATGTACTCTGATGTAAAGTGGTCATTACATGGTCCGAGTATTAACTTTCATACCCATTCAACCCCTGCTCCAAGCAGTGAAAACAGGGTCGGCTGGGGTATGAAATATAAGTAATTTTGGCTTAAAAAGTTTGCATATTGTAAAATTAAAACATTAAATAGCTAATTTTAAACAGGTTATAGCACTTTTTCAGATTTGTTTTTTATAAACATGTTTTATTGTCGAAATATCCGTTATAAAATCCTGCTAATATAAGCTTTCCTATCACTTAATGGAATTAAGGCGGGACCACGTAATGAACGCGGGCAATATTTAGTTGTATACGAAATGTCTCTTGCATTAATTGAATTCGTGCACGGCATTAGACCAATTGTTTCATGTGATTGTAATAGTTTGTTGTTTTTAAAAGATATATTAATGCTGTTAGAAGAAATGTTTTATGTGGAATTATGCAATGTTAATATACTAGCGACAAAACAGAACAGAGTTTTCTTAGTATTTTTTTATTTTTTATTTTTTCTTTGTTTTCAAATCCATTGTTGAATTATCTATTATTACGTTTTGCTTTGTAAACATTTTGCAGTGTCTCGCTCGTTTTGAAAATTGTTGGCAATCTCTTAAAATAGCATTTCTCAATTTTATATGCAATATATTGACTGTAAACTATAAAAACAAAAATGTGTACATGTTAAATAGTTTTATTTTTTGCTGGCTGTGTTACCGTTTCCTTTACGGAAATGCGTTATTTAACATGATATAGCCTTTCTCGGGTTCACTTTTACTTGTTTTATTAATTTACTATTCACCGCATGGAACTACTCTCATAAATATAAAAAAGTCTCTTTTTTTTTCGATAGCAACGAGCATGAAGAAGTCAGAGAAGTGGCAGATTATATTGTATTGAGTCTATAGTGTACACACAAGGTAATATACGATGAGATTTATCATGCCACCTGGCACCGGTTTAAGCGATATTCCGTAAGCCATCGTGTATGGGCTTGATGATCCCAGCGGACCAGTAAGTAATATCACTACAGTAACTGATTCGTAGGGCTGGGATACTGTTTACGGCCGACACAGGGCATTCAACGAACACTAGTGTGATGTCAATAAATACAGAAAATGGACAACTTCGGAAGCAAGGAACACGCGCAAGAGAGGGGAGTAGGCGTCTCGGTTGCATTGATTCGATCCTATGTAATATATTATGCGACATCTATAATAATATTGTCACTCCGCTAATCTATTATTTTTATTAACCTTTTTTCATTTGAGGTTATGCGTTTATTCCATACATATTCCAGCTCATGAACCAAACTAAGCTGATCTGAATAACAATATGGCCGATCTGCCGTGTGCGCAAAATGGTCACTGGTAATTTATTCCGAATATTATACGTTGAGGGAGACTTTTGCTAATGGCAGATGCAAGGAGGTACATGTAACACCGATGGCAACATATGTGGCTGCTTTTATGTATCCTGGTACATGTAACAGGTTTACTAGTCAAAACTCCTAAGTACCACCTAAGAATATGTCAATGACATTCTCATCATTTTGTGTATGTCACGCTTGATTGGAGATACGGTTTAACTGCAAAACAACGATTTCAAATCGCCTGCTCTATCGCATAAACATATTTTAAAGTTTTCCAGTTTTGTTTATTTAGAAATTAATTATAACCAGTATACAACTTGGTACTTCGAAATGTGTTAAGGACTTGGAATTTGTGAAGCTTTCGGTGTTTCTATATTTGAAATATACCAAATAAAACTATGTTGACGCCAGGTTTTAATATACTCTGTAAAAGAAGTTTTGGACCATGGCAGTGTTCGAACCCGTACAATGATCGCTGAACCATGACATTCAACCATAACCCTGATAATTCACAATAGATCAACAATCAACAATAATTATCGTTTACAACGAAAGTTTGCGAAGAAATAATAATCTTTTCATTGGTTACTCGAATGTGTCTGTAACTGTCATTTAAAAGGTAAGTAATTTAGGGTTATTCATGATTCCTGTTATTATAGACGGAACATCTGCGAAAATGGGTCAAATTTTTATTTATTTATTTTTTATATTATTTCCTTCCATTTTTAAGAAGTGTTTATCTTTAAGCGGACTTTGAGTCATGTTATGTGTTTTATCAGCACATGTCATGTTTTCATATAAAAGGAAGGTAACTCTCAAAGATGTAACAATTTAAAAACAAATAAATATTTTACAAACTATTGCTCAAAACAAATTTATGAACACACAACTATTCTGAAACACATTTAATTTAAGGAAACTAGTTAAGATACAAACGCGAGTAATGAGGAATTGTGTTCAGTATATTCGATGGATGACCGAGATCAATGAATTCAACATTTGCAGTTCGGTTTTTGTATCTACTAACATTAGTTTTGTTAAGTTCTGTATGTTGCTATGCTCATGCTATTTTTTACGAGTATACGATCTTCAACCTTTACAAAAATAGTGTCAATTATTCCTACATATGCCTGTTAAATTAATCGGCGGCTGTGTTAGATCAGCAGTGTATTGATGCTTATTACAGTTGAAACGAAATTCATGGTAACTGATTTAAACTGCAAACGTTTTTTTTTGTATTTGTGAATCCAACATACACATTATTGATATATAGAGGATCTTAAACGAGATCCCATTTCATATAAGATTTATGAAACGAGTTATGAATTATTTTAATTATAACGAGCCTTTTTGCGATCCTGTGTAATATATTATGCGACATATAATTCATAGTGAGTTTCATAAATCTTATATGGAATGGGAACGAGTTTAAGATCCTTTTTATCACATAACATGGCAATCAAATTAGTAAAAAATAATTCAGATGGACATAGAACCGCCACGACGTCAGACACACTTTAGCGTCAAAACGTCATAAAATATGTGACGTCGTAACGTCGCGTCTCACACATAACGCTGCGTATAAAAGAGTTCGTGTTTTACCTCTTTACAAAATAGCAGTTTACGCCAACTTGTTAACAAACCAACAACAATGTTTCGTATAACGTGCATTATTTTTATAAGCTGTCTCAAATAATAAGTTTATGACTCAGATCTGGGTGAATTTGTAATAAATAAAATAGTTTCAGTTAATAAACTTGCGTAGTGTTACAGGTTTAACTCAACCAATCAAAATCGTTCCAGGTTGTATTACACGTGTGTCATACAATAGAATATTAAATGGGTGTTCGACACTGCTAACAAGGGACGTTATGTGATAAATTGATAACACTTTACAACCGAAACTTAGCTTTAAGTGTATTATCATTTACGATTGACATTTACGACTGAGTAGGAAACTGCTCCCTGATAAGCTGGCCGCGTTTAGTACCAATGTGCGCATGTAACACGTTTAGTATATATAAACCATGCGATAGCTATAATTATTGCCGTCTGAATGGTTGAGCTTTTATTTTAGACAATGTCGTGCTTAAATGTTATCATCGTTAATTTTGATTTACGTGTCACTCAGCTTCAAACAAATACGTCCCTCTATATTTCCCCTGGCGTCTTTGATAATATTTTTCTCACGCAGACAATGGATATTGAGGCGATAGTGGTACCATTGACCGAGTCGTAATGTTGACCCATAGTATTATTCAAGGGTCAGTAGGCATTTTGCAGGGTAAATATATCTCACCGATTACAACCATAGAAACGTATGCTCCTGAATATAGTGTAAGGGCCACAAAAACAAGAGACGGTGAATTTTTGGAAGCCTTTTTTTTTTTTTTTTATTTTTTTTTTTTTCATCCCTGTTTTTTTTAAACGTAAATAAGATAGATTTGAAACTATATTTGTCTCACAAAAATAGAACAGTAATAATTACTTAATCTGTAATCATTATAATATTATGGATTTTAGATTCATTTGACACGTTAATACATGTTTGTTATGTAACACTAAAAAATTGAAGTAAAAAACAACAACAATAAATTGTTCAATTACATAATTAAAAAAAAATACCCAAATCTAAACATGATTTTTATAATATTTTGAGGAGTATATATAAAACTCATTCAGCTTTATACCAGCTTTACAAATATTCAGTACACAAATTATTTCTTGTCGTCAAATCATTGAATAGCTTAAAGTCATGGTTTGGACCGGCAATATTGCGCATGATGACTATTGATTGCAAATCTAGACTAAACTGAAAATGACTTTTATAAGCTGATCAGGTCATTTTTATTTTAAATATTTGCAAGCGAATGATTTTATTCAAACAATATATTTGTTTTAAAATATACACATTATGATAATAGTGTCAGTGTTCATATGTTTAGTGTAACGACAGCTACTGATAAAGTGTCATCTATAAATAATTATGTTCGAACAAGTTTATTATCAAAATTCCATTAGGCAAATAGCACATGATGATATACATTTTTGCATCACATTGCGTCGCCGTTAAACTTAATTTCAGACCGTAAACCACTCACATACCGTCCCAGATTGAACATCTTAGCATGATTATCTCTTAATTGATCATTATAACAAGTGTTATGTGATTGTTTTATGTCGATTAGTTGTTAAATAATGACTGTTTATTATGTAATAAAGTATCAGTTGTTGTTGGTGGTGTTGTTTTTGTTGGTGTTATTGTTGTTGTTGGTGGTGGTGTTGATGTTGTTGTTGATGGTGGTGTAGATAGTGTTCTATCCTTACACTGTCCATCAATGCATTTGACCGTACAAGGGAAGTTAAAACGAGCGAAGAAATCGCACAATTAAAAGCACAAAACAAACAAAAAAACAACAAAAAAAACATTTGCAGTATATATGTATTTTGCCGTACTGTAAGAAAATTATTTATTTCTTATTTAGTGCTATTAGCAGACATTATTCGTGCGCTAATTCAAGATGTCCTCTAACAGATAATGATTTTCTTATCAAAAGTCATAAATGTTCTCCGAAATCCTTCAACACACAACGATTGTGTATGATTATACTTAGTTTGCAGTTAATATTTATATTTCAGTAAGTATGTGCTAAACACGCACTTTAAACGAAATGCATGTTTGTGTAAAACAGAAGCATAAAATATCTGTCTTGTTTATTAACAAAAGTTAATATGTTCTCTTGATCTGTATAGCTTCTCTCAAACAAATAATTTTATAGTTGCCGTCAGCTATGTTTACAGGAAACTAAAACTAAAAATACGCATACCCTATTAATTATATACAAAGTTTAATTAATAGTGGTATTAGTGGCTTATTATGAAGAAACCGCTAATTATGTTTGCTGTGTTAAATAACCTGCACGTGCATAATCTTGCGTTATATTAACAAGTAATTGAGTACTTACTTTCTTTGTAGCTTTCTGGGCTATCGTTTGTTTGTATTTATATATACACGAGCATCTTCGTGTTTTACTTGTATTGCCAATTAATACTGCCTTGTTGGTTAGAGAATAGTGCATTGCGGGGATTTGTTTATTTACACTGTGTCGTTTATTGGGATGACAGTAGGGTAAGTGTGAGGTTTGGTGCACCCTAGAACCTGGTTTAAACCCCCAGCGGCCTTTTTTGCCACTGAACGTTCCAAGGCGGTGGCCCTATTGTCAACCATTGTTGGGGTTGTGACGTCATATGCCTTTATTATTGTTAACATTGCCATTCATGTTTGTCCTTTTGCGTGTTTTTGGGTTTACTGTGTTCTGTGAAAGCTGCAATTCCTGTTCGACTTTTGTAATCTTGATTTTGTAATTCTTTTGATGTTATAGCATTGTAAAAATACCTAATGGGAGTAACATTGTATTACAATGCAAGCATTTTGACGTTTAAATGTATGGATTCCGTATGAGTGACCATGGGAGGGTTATACAGCGAGTGCTTTCCTAGTGTTAGGGTTTGTCAGTAGGAAAATTGTATATCTAAAATGCATAAACCTATTAAATACATATGTATCTGTTTTAGAATAATTACATTGTTAACAATAATACGTAGCCTATGCATGATGCGCATACAACACTAACACACTCATATCTTTATTTTAAGTTATAGATATATCCTTGATACGTCTCGTGCAGTTAATTCAAAAGGAAAGGTCCCCAGACTATGGTATAATTAACGCTACTATGGCATCCTGTTAGGGCAATGAAAACGTGATAAAATCGCGAGGTTTGCACAAAATTTGGCTTGCAAACAGCGCGTTTTTTTCAATGTAGAATAGGACGAGAGTGCGATTTATTTTTCGCAATCTCGCAATCTCGCGAAATTGAAAACGTGAGATCGCGATGGCCCTAACAGGATTCCGTACGCTACGCATAAAAACACGAGAATATCAATGATATATCTGTTTTAACCTATTGCATTAAAAGCCGAAAATTATACCATAGTATATTTTGCCATGTTATAATTTTTGGTTATTGTGAAATATTCCATACTTTACCGAGTATAGACTCTGCGTAGAGTCTGCATTTGGGTTATTGTGAAATAGCCCGTAATGCAATTTATATAGGAACTGCATAGCAGCTATAGGTTAATACATATTAAGTGTTATGTGGATGAAACTGAATGGTGGCAAGCTTTATTTATTTTATTTTTGTGTATTTTTTTTTATTTATTTCTTTTTTTTTGCGATTGTATTGGCATAACAAAAATGGGAAAAGAATGACATTGCAATAAACATTTTATTGACATACACATGTATTACTTCTGTTTACTTTAGCTGAAAAGGAATAAGCTATAATGCCGTTTGAATTCACAACTTTCAGTTAAAGTTCTGATTAAAAATCGACGATCTTTAAACAATGTCCTTTTTAACAGAAATGCAAATTGATCATGCATAATTCATACATGCTGTTTTGTTTAACAGGACATGCATATGCAAATAAAAGCATAAATGCATTAACTTTAAATTCATGAAATCGAGGTTCCGTTAAAATGCGTAAAACGAGTTTTATTTCTGTTTTTTGTGTAAAGTTTTAAAAGGGGACTTGACATTTTATTCAATAATGGCTAATCCGATTCATGCTTGGTTCTATGGGGAAATGCAAATGTCTTTGTTTGAGATAAAATTATATCGAATGGATATTTACATATTGTATAAATATGAACTTTGCGGGAATTAAAACGTAATATATGTCATAGTGCAACCAATGTTCTTTGACAGTGTCTCTTTGTTATTCGCTGTTTGTTCTATTATTTTCTATTCGTTTAACATACACCGCCAGCTGTTCTGATTTGTGAGATAACACTGAGTTTAACGTTTAACTTATTTCTGTTAGATGGCGCGCATGGAGACAGACAAAGATTAATTCTCATTGTACGTTAAGTGGTTTATTGTGCGTGCATAGTATATTAGGTTATTGCATTTGTTTGGATAAATATTACTTTTGAAGAATTGCTTTGGCGGAGATGACGACCCTACGCCAAAATAATGAGTTCAAAGTAAAATGTGTCCATACAAATGCAATGGCATTCTTTATTGAACACGTTCATATTGTTTTCTTCTAATATTATATAGGTCTACTGTCTACCGTACATTTGTTTTATTCTAATATTATATATGTCTATTGTGTAACGTACATTTGTTTTCGAATTCGTGCTATTTCCGTATTTCTTTGTTGTTTTTGCTCTTTTTTGTTCTTCGCGATCGGATACTGTTCAAAAACGGGTAGCGCCCACGATAGAAACATCTCACGGACTATACAAGTTTTAACTGAGAAACAATTCCAACGGGTCAAATGTCAAGCGTAAACTGTTGGAAGCATACCTAAGATTGTCGTGTTGAAGCAACGTAATCATGCTGATACAATAGTTTTAATTGTAATAACAATTCATATCTCAGCTGATGCTCGGCCATATTTATTTCAAATAGTCAAATTTAGAATTATCAAAGCCTTGCCGACAAAAAAAATGATAATACCCGTTTTTTCGGGGCTCTTGGAAAGCGCAAGAATCCGTGTTGGAGCGATATCAAGGTGTGCAGATTATTGAAATCTTGCTCGAATGAAAAGTAAATGTTGCGATATGAAAGTATACAGTAATACGGCGTATAACATGATAATAATTTCCCAACTCTAAGTAGTGTTATCTAAATATGCATTTAATCAGTTTGCATTTCAAACTTCGTTTACATAGGAAGGAAACTTAAAATAAGATGGTCGTCATGACCATTAATCACTAATACTAACTATTAGCACATATATACTGAAATAAATAAGTTTAGCACGGTCTTTTGCATATCTAGATTAACAAAACTGAATGTTTATTTTGTAATGTGAATCATTTGATAACTTGGGCATGTCAAAAGGTGTTCTTGTTTTTCATTTATTATGTGCGATTCAAAGTAAGTATCAGAGTTTAGTTTAAACTTATTTATTTTACATCGATGGTAAAGAAAGCTCTATGAACTTATTTGAATCACTCTCGATGTCTTCCTGGGTAGAACCAGTACTAAGCAAACACAGATAAATTGTTTGTTCAGGGGCACAACGCATATGGCAATGGCGGGGATCGAACCCACGACTTTTCGATCATGGGTCCAACGCTCTACTACTCGACCACAGCGCTCCACGAAGAGTTTATCTCCCATTTATATAAAACAACATTTTTCACATTAAAAATAAGAATATTATCAAGAACAGGGTTAAACGTTATTACATGTAAATTGTTTAGATCATCTTTTTACAGGTAAATTCAGTTTTTGATTACTTTTCAAATGCTGATAAACTTGCCCTTTTTTTCATTTTGAAACCAGGACATGATAAGAGTTACTGCCAAAACTGCTTTAACATTATTTAAAGGAGAATGTTGTATTTGTATAAATATATACTTCTTGTTATCTTATTATTTTACATGTTCCAACTTGTTATGTTCTCTGAAATACAGTTTTCAGTATATTGACATCTGATATGATATGTTTAAAACATTTTAGTTGATACAATACAATATTTATTTACGGACATATGTGGGTGTCACATTTTAAGTATTTACCTTTTTCAATAGTATACGCATTTTGTTCTTAAACTCATAACAGCAGTGGCAATTCAGTGTCATATTGTTAGATGTTATAGTGTATCGTCTCTTATAATTCATTATTGAATGGCAAAGTACTGATAGATGAAAAAAAAAATATGTCAATATGTAAATGCTGTATATTGATGAGACACAAATAAAGATTAAAACTACAAACTGCAACGATACACACTCACTTACCAAGGAAATATTTGATTAATCCGTTTTAAAACAGTATACGTATGTCCAATATAGTTTGACTTTATTAAAGGAACAACACGTCACATTGTTAAAATAAATAATTATTTATTTTGTATTTAACTTATCAATTATACTCTTTCACACTTGGATTAAAACATTATTGCATACTTGTTTAATATCACTACTACCGTACTATGTTTGCAAAAATA
Organism: Cyrtodaria siliqua; assembly: GCA_037043455.1. Lineage (NCBI taxonomy): Eukaryota > Metazoa > Mollusca > Bivalvia > Adapedonta > Hiatellidae > Cyrtodaria > Cyrtodaria siliqua. The sequence goes on from JAWPHD010013171.1 coordinate 22,623, forward strand.
AATACAGTACTATATTTGCAAAAATAAATATGCAAACTATCACTGCACAAAATATACGTCCGTACTCTCTGAAGCGCAGTGTTGCATTTGAAGAAGAACACGTCGAGTGAGGCTGTTGAGTGAGGCTGAGTAAAGTTGATCGGAAAATTATATCGTTGACGCCTAGCGGTTATTGTACAGAAGCACTGCGCGTCTCTCCAGTTACTATTATCGTTTATTAGACCAATACTCCTCTTGGTGGAGCTAAACAGGCTGTCAACTACTCGCGTATCTCTCAGCTATACAGGTATAATAATCTAGGTACCACAGTTAGAATTTGAAGAGGGCGGTTTCACTGATTCTCTCTATAATACATGCACTATCGGACAACTCTTAATAACATATTATGCATGGAATCCCTTAGATGCAACACGCATACACAGAATGGACAAGTTGCACTCTCGGTTTATTTGGTAAGCTTATCAGTGGAAAAAATCTCATGCTTCCTTAAGCGGTAATTTAGCATGCAAATAACGAAGATATGATCATTCAAATCTATCATTTAGGCATCTGTGAATTCGTAATTCATAGGCTTGTTCATGATCAACATAATTGGATGCATTTTCGGTGTTGTGTTTTTTTATCTGATTTTATCTGATTTGTATTTTAATTGTTTATGTCATAAAGGATCAGAGACGGATTTTTTTGTGTTATTTTTACTTTTTTATTGCACCCCACACCCACCGACCCACCTACATTGACAATACACGTGTTTGCATATGTTATTTTTGTTTGTTGTTTTTAAAAGTTCCGCTCCCCCACATTCTCAAATCCTGTATCCGTCACTAAGTTGAGGATTATATCATCATCATTATCATGATGATGATGATGATGATGATGATCATCATCATCAGTATTATTGTAGTAGTAGTTGTAGCAGCAGCGGTAGTAGCAACAACAGCAGCAGCAGCAGCAGCAGCAGCAGCAACAGCAGTAGTATTAGTAGAAGTATTGCAAACAGAGTATTAAGTATTACATCGTATTCATTTTTCAATAAATTAATACATGTATTACAAGTCTTTATTACAAAATGTCTATACCTTATCATTTTAGTATTTGCATTTGATGCCTATTCTTTTTAATAAATATAGTATTTAGTAAATCAAAAACATATTATCCTATGTACGTTATATTAAAGGTATGGTATTAGTAAGAGAAACAGGTTTACTTTCCAGATGTCACTTATGATCCTCCGCCGCTCCTTCCCCACCCCCAACCCACCCCTCATCCCCATGACTACTCTACACTCTATTTCAAATCGACTATAAATAAAATAAATACATACTGATGTTCCGGTAAACAACAGTTAACACATATTCAATAAAACAAGTCTGCATACCGTAAAGAAATTTAACAGTTTTGTTTTATTACATAATAAAATAAAGAATGTTTATACTATTTTAATTCAACCTTCAGATGTTTTAATGAAAAACGCGCTGCATAAGACGTATACTGCACACTGCGTAACGCGTAGAGAATACGATATAACAAGGACATCTTCTAAGTATAACTAATGCAGTACTGAAACACACAAAGCAACTATTGTAATAAATAATAATGCATTTAGTGAAAGAATGTAGCCAATGTAATAACACTGGCACATACTGTATTACCGAATAATTAATTGCATTCCATACCTTATCGATAGGAATGCCGCATTCCAGACTTGTATCATATGGCCACACATTGCGATATTGTAATGACATTTTAACTTGTTACACCAATTACTTCCAAGGCCAAGAAAAAATATAGTCGTGTTACAGGTTTCCGACCGACCCTATATTTTGTCCCGACTCTAATCATTTTTTTTCCTGTTTCAAAAAAAAAAATTCTCGGTCTATTGTGCCTTGATGATGACGATATTGTTTCCGTTCTGTATTCGTCAATGCTTTAGTCTGGCGGAAATACTGCGATTGAAGTTTGTTGTGATACTTATCTAGACTTTGTTCTTATCAGTCGACTTATAAAGGCTTAAAAGTCGTCTTCATAACTGAAAAAAGTATCGCGAGTAAATTATCTCGACGGCAGTTATATGCCACCATACGTAGCATATGGTCACAAATACACCGCTATATGGAAATGCTACTATATCTTGTGGCAAAAATTACTATAGGTAATCCATACGAGAGTATTTATCATGTGGCCACAGACACACGAACATCGTTATATAGCTATGCCTTTCTATCATTTAGGGATAATTCATATCGGAAATCCATATCTAGCCCGTTATCATATTGTCATCGTATTTCCCGGTTCGAAATTTTCGTCTGCGTTTGAGATAAGAAAAGTGTAAGTTGCTCCCTAGAAGTTAAGAGTGACTACTCTGCACGGGTAAGTGTAATATTTTTCATAACGAAAATTACTTCCCCGTAAACGTTTTACAGCCTTTGAAGTAAGAAAAGCGCATTTTCTTTCCCAAAAGTTCGAAATGATAACTCTTTATTTACCGTTAACAAACTAGTCTGACAAATAACGACAAAATTACTCTACAAAAACTGTTCAAAACACTGTCCCTTTGTTCAGGTCATATACAGATGCATGTGTGCCGATTAAAAGAATAGTTTTCATTCACGTTTGTTTTAAAAATGATTGAACATGCGTAAAATGAATATTATGAACTCTTAAGTCGATGCTCCAGTTTTGGGTTTAGACTTGCTCGTTAAAGCCGTTTATACTGTGTATCTAGAGTTTGGATTCTTAAAACAACCTGTCATATATATCCCTCAATATCAGCAGGTTTACAAACGGTGTGCGTATGTTGTAAAATGTGGCTGTTTTTGGCGGGAAAGTTACTTCAAAAGGAAGCAAATCATTTTTCCTTGAAAACAAGATTATTTTGTGTGGCTAGCATAACTATCAGAAACCCATTTCAGATCATATCATTTCAAATCTTGATGTTATGCGATAGAAATATAATTATGTTGGTACATCTACAAACAAAATGAACTATTATTTGCTATCCCGCCAACAACAGCCACACTTTACAACATATGTACACCATTTCTAAATCTACTGACGATGAGTTATATATACAACTTGCATATTTTGTACTTGTTTATATATAACTTGCATATCAAACCTCTATAAACACAACACAAACGGCTTCAAAGTTAACCAGCAAGGCAAAACCCCGAAACTTGAGCGTCGAATTAAGAGTTGCCAGCTCATAATTCATACATGTATGACGCAAATCATTCGTATTTAAAGAACACGTAAATATACTTATAATTTTAATCAGCACACATACATTAGTATATGACCTAAACACCTAAACGATTTTGTAGTGTAAAATGACCGTTATTTGGCGAGTATTTTCTTTTCCGGTTACTTTACATACGCCCTCAAGTATGGTACACACTGACATGTATCAACTGTAGAAAACAACTGATACTGTTTACAAATGCTATTTTAAATATATTTGGAAATATTTCTAATTTTCTAAAGAGTCTACTATATATATTTGATATAACACTTCATCTCTAATCGGCCCACCCACGTGTCAGTGTAATACGTCATGTTTTATTGTTTAGCTGCTTAGAGAGAATCTCAACATACATGTATATGCTTCTTCCAGGTTGTATAGGTGCAGTATCATTGTTCTAACAATTAAATCATGTAACTGGGTTGTAACATAATACCTAATAACCACACATGTGTGAAAGTACTACTACTGCTGCTGCTGCTGCTGCTGCTGCTGCTGCTACTACCTCTACTACTGCTATTACTTCTACTACTACTACTACTACAACTACTACTACTACTATTACTACTACTACTACTACTACTACTACTACTACCACTACTACCAGTAACGTGGATAGCGGTATTCGAGCACAAGGGAACTAAATGTCAGTATGTATCGTATGCCAACAAAATGTAGTAAGACTGTAAAATGGTACTTGTTCTTATACAAAACACTGCATGGAATTTAGGCAAAACATGACATTTCAGTCAAACCAAATGTTGATCAATGCTTACAACCGACGTAGTACATGTATATGTGGGTCATTGCCAGAATGATATAAACACCTCTTCTGACTGATCAGAATAATTTGAATAAAAAGAAAAAAGCACACACACACACACACACATACACACAAAACAAACGCACACAAACATGTTTGCTATAAATACTACTACAAATAACTACAAAATAATACATACATTTCAGTTGCACTATAACCCAATTTACATGTATAATTACATGTTTACGCTTGGAATGATACAATGATACATTGAACAAATGCACACAATCATAATGACGTGTTTGGCAAGTGACACCACGGCGATGGCCTATTCAAAACCAGACACTATTGTTTTCCAACAGAATGTAGCAAGTGCATGTAAGTATAAGAAAACGACACCTTGTGGTGAGAACTTTCCTACTGGTAATCCATACTATACTATTCATCTTGTGGTTACGTGTGTGTGTGTGTAGTTCTAAGGTTTAAAGACCGTCCGCCAACTAAAACGCCAGGAGAACCCTGGCGCTATGGGCACAATAGAGTCTGGTCTGATCTAGTGGAGTGTGTTGGTTGATCTGGTGCTGCTGCTGTGGTTGTCGTTTCTGTTGTGTGTGTGTAGGTGGATGTCGCTTTTGCTCTGTGTAGTCCTCGCTGCGGCGGTGAGTGGTCTGGACTGGTCGGGCATGGTGGTCGGCTGCTGGCGTGGGGGTCCTACATCCGCTACGGTGTCGTACATCCTCTGCTCTTCTTTATGGTGACGGTCTTGTTTAGGGCCACACCCATCACAGTATGACCCCTGCGCCGCACACACCGCCCGACGTCCTTCCCCCTTGGTTGTCGAATGTAGGCCGAATGGTCAATTACTCCTTCCGGCTCGCGGACAAGACTTCCGGGATCTGTGGACGTCAGATGATGTGTGCTGTGATGGGAACGCAGGAGACATCTTCACTTTTAGTCAATCAGCAATCAGCCGTTCTTGCAGTAAGACAATATACTGCAAGTAAAACGGTGTTCCGGCAGTCCCTGCGGTACGTTCGAGGGCGGTGCGGGCAAGGATCGACCCACTTGGTCAATCCTCTTCGATTGCTGACTGTGCCCTCTCCGCGACGTGCACGCTGTGAAGATCAGGAGAGGATCTTGTGGTTACAGTTGCAACACCATTCTTTATCATCAGGCAGATATGCACTGTTCTGCCTAATAAAGGGGTGACCTATTAAATGTTGCTTTATTAGGCAATGACCAATAGAGCAAATCGATGCGGAATCCCTCGTTATCTGACGTCATGCACGTAACGGTCCATGACGTCATAAAACAAACAAAAAACAACAACATGGCGGCGTTCTCGATAAGCGTAACATTCTGAGAAATAGGTAATAATAGTAATTCATACAAAACATGTGGATAATCTACATGATAAATACAATATTATGTCAGTGCCTTTTACTATCAAGTTTATTAGGCTCGGCACGAAAACGAAGAATGGCTCGACTCTATATCATTTAAAGGTAATTACTGTTTGCCATCCTCATAACACCCGATATCATACTTATTGCCATCGTATATACACTTAACGTCATTAAAAGTGCAAGTTTTTTTTATTTTGTGTTTATTTCCAAGATAGATTGTACTGTTATGTTAGAAATTATCCACATTCCCTGTAACTCTGGTGACCGATCAAATTAATGTATTGACAGAAGTAAAATTGGAATTATGCAGTCGATCTTGGAGATATTTTAATTAAAAATAAACACCAAATAAAAAATGCACTTTTAATGGCAATACATAATAACCTCACCTGTATGGAATATATAATAAAAACAAATAGTATGTGAACACAAACACATTGAAAAGTGGGTTAAGGTATGCAATCAACATGTTGTATAAAAACAACTAATACTGTAACAGAATAATGCATGGAATGTTGACTACAAACGACCTTTAATCCAACCTTAATATTTATCAATGCTAACATCCGGTGTAGTAAATTCACTTCAATGCCAGAAAGGAACGAACACATGTTCTGGATATGCCGATGATTAGAGATATGTTGGAAAATGTCGAATAGTTCATGCATTTATTATTAATATTAATTTATTTTTTGAAGAAAATGGAAACATGAGAATAACAACTATAAAATAATGCATTACACTGTTAAGATAATACGATTCTATATGTCCTCACCAAACACTGGGAGTGACACCATTATAAATGGTAGTGTTACCACGTGTCGATTCGGTGTCATTATATTGTTACCGAGTTGAATATCACGCCACGTGTTTTCTACGGCATAGTATTACATGTAATAACAGTGCACTCGCCTCACACATAACAAGTGCGCGCATTGGCAATGGGCGAGAATCAAGTGACAGTCGATTACGTGTATCGTGTGAATGTTTGATTGAGGTCATGGACGTTTTCTCATTATTCTGCTTGCTATGATTGTTTATATATTTCCATTTGCCGATCAAATATTATTAATACTATGTGTATAAATACAGTATACTCAATCCATCATTATTAATCATACATAACACGTCATTATGCTTTTATGAATACTACGATATAATTCCGTTTTCATTAAGTTAACGCCCACCAGTGTTGATGATTAATCCCAGAATATACATGTATGTTTGTTTGAAAATTTCCTAATTACCACTGAATCTGGCAAATGTTTATATTTCATAAACATTAATGTCAGCGGTAACAGCCGAAGCTAAACCATGTACTTGGTATTAGTACGCGTTATTATTATAATTCGAAATGGCGGCCAGGAAGATGATAACACACATGGCATTTTGGTTAAAACGCGAGAAAGTACATCGAAATGTGTTACATATATTATTAAAATACCTGTGGTCATTTGGTACACACGTATGCACGGTATGAGACAGTAGGAGCTTCAGCTGCTCTTTAATGTGTTAAGCCTTTCGCGTTTAATCCTGTAAATACACGCAGAGAACGACCAATGTTCAGACTACATATCGTGTTAAAGTAATGAAAAACAAACAAGTATGTATTGATCTGCATCTTTATCATATCGAAATGTCCCGTTCTTCTCGGACACAAATAGAACCACTGATTATGCAGGCATATGGGCGGACATCTTCCGACTTATTCTCTTTATCTTGTCATTTTGTATCCTGTGTATTACAGCAATCTGTGTGTGTGTGCGTTGGTGGGCCATACAACCTAATTCAATTTCAGCTATATAACTTCCTTATAATAATCTTCGTTTAATAGTGTGCGTTTTCTTCGTTATTCTTAGAGACAACTGACAGATACACCTCCCAAATGATTCCTACTGATTATTTATTGGACTATAGATTACCTAATTCCTTACTAAATATACAGCGCCTGTCTTATTAAAAAATGATTTACAAACATTAGGGTGTCGTATAGACCAATAGATAACGGTAATGACTCGGCGACTGTTGCAAACCAGTATTTTAGAAAGTGATGTTATCACTAATAATATTAGAAATCCAAAAAGTGTAATTGTATTCATGTGATATGTTTCGGATGAAGACATTATTTTATATTACAAGTTTGCATAATGATACATTTGCCTGTCATGATGTAGATGTGTGCACATTATGTTACCAACTCTCATCCACAACAGCTGTAGTATGTCACCAAATCCGCTCTATAGCATCAACTCCGCTCTATAAAAACATATCTATTATAGCCTAATTGACATGCCGGAATTTACTCATGTAAGTAGTTTTGCATATGGAGTTATATACATATGTGAGTAAAAAGTAGTTTTACTTTGCGTTCACATGTGATCAGCGTCCTGCCTGTAATTTGACATTTACACTGGGCATATGCATTACGGATATCAGTGTCAGCAGATTACCAACTCCCCTGTACAACAGCGGCATTAGGTTACCAACTTCACTCGATATAAACTGTACTATGTTACCAACTCCTCTTACATTAGTTCGTTAGGTTAATACTATAACGTTATGCATTACGTTAACTACTAGTCTCTGTAGTAGAGGCTTATTTTTACCGAAGTCAGCAAAAGTAGACGAACTTTACTGACCTAATATGCAAATAATACTGGCATGTATATAGATGATGCAAACACTTCATTATGTTACTCCTATTTACAGAAACTGCATTATGTAACCAACTCCCACATAACGTGTGTGAGCGTTATGATGCTACCAAATCCACTCTACAACAGCTTATTTATATGACCGACCCTCCTCTACAATGGTAGGATTATGTTACCAACTCCCATCTACGTCGGTTCCACTATGTTACCAACTTCCATCTACGTCGGTTCCATTATGTTACCAACTCCCACCTACGTCGGTTCCATTATGTTACCAACTCCCATCTACGTCGGTTCCACTATGTTACCAACTCCCATCTACGTCGGTTCCACTATGTTACCAACTCCCATTTTCCGTAGCTGGATTATGGTACTAAATCTCCTCTATGTCAGCTTCATTATCCTACCAACTCCCCTAAACCTTTTAAAAAGTTTAGCAAAGATGGTATGAAAGTAATCATGACCAAGGATCTTACGAAGTTTGTAAATCACGTCACCATAGAAGTCAGGTTTTAATAGTCCTTGTCTTAAATTACTTTTGTATTGGAAAGAAGACCAGGGTTACGGTAATAACTTGGTAATAACATTTTGCAAATAACAATGCAAACTATTACCGAATTAAATAGCAAATATTTAAGCAAATATATGATTTGCCTGGAATGGCATGATGTATTCAGTTTTAAATTGTATCTTTCATGTAAAGAATGAGACGCTAATAAACTATTAAATGAATTAATAAAATGCATGTGGCACTATGGTCTTCTGGTTTAAAGTGTCCTATTATTTGTAACAGGAACATATGATATAACTTGGGCTGACTTATATAGAGGTAAAGTGACATCACCGTGAGATTTTCACGTTATATACTCAACTTGTATGTTTATTATGTGACAAATAGAATCTCACAAATTCATGCCAACAAAACAAACCCCGACCTACCCTATTTTTTTTAGATCATGCACTAGGAAACACACCTATTTCTATTTTTAACCTAACATGGATACATCCTATTCAACATTCGAGTATAAGCCAGCTATCAATATCACGTCACATGGAGTACAAACGGATTTTCGTAAGGCGTCAAACTTGAAATTGACGCAATTATTAATTCTGCTAGTGTTACAGTTCCAATGCTAAGTCACAACGAATAAACCTCAAAGGGCTAATTTTTACAATGTAGTTTTTATTCTACTCCTAAATAGTGCTATCCTAGGTCACGCACCGGGGTTATTTTAAAGAGTTTAAAGTTTACGTCTGATTTCATTCCAGTGTATAGTACGTTAACAACACAAGAAAACGGAGATCAACAACACGGTGCTAACTCAATTGTTTGATTGATACACGAATTAGATGTATTGTAATTGTTACATTCCCTTATAGCATACATAGGATTTGTTATACAGCAACATTTATTCTCGTGACCGTATCTGTTTACATCGTACTTAGACTTGTGAATTTTGTTTTGTAGAGATACCTACACATTGCAGAGAAACCTAAAACTCCCTGCAGTATGTAGTGAATAATGTAACGTCATATGTGATCCAGAACCAACAAGAGGTGGTCACTAATACAGTTCTTATATAGAGTTGAACACAACCTCGCTATATATATATATCAATGTTCAAGAGTCCTTGTGCTGGTAAATATATATAAAATAAAAATCAATAAATTCTTTTAAAGTGACTTTTCTATTCTATTCCGCTAGTACTTTCGCTACTTATCCAAGCAGATCTTCAGGCTGTAGCGTAAACACCATAACCATGCACACATGACGTCATTACGCGAAGCGTTCCCTTACAACGATAATAGTGGGAAACGTTCATATTTGACGTAGCGGCAAAAAAAGTACATTGTTTATGTAATAGTGTGAATTTGCGTTAAAACAATATCTTATATAAATTATGTAAATTTGTTAATATATTAATAGTTACATATGTTATATTTAAAAGGTTATGACAGTTAATAGTTTGCTTGCCGCTTATTTTAACAGTGTATTTGTTAAGTCCTGGTTTAAGTGTTTTGATGAAGTGCAGTTCGTCGTTTTCATCACGGAAAAATGGAGTTTCAGACAATATTTTATAGATAGGAAATATTTTAAATTTTCCTACTGAACATTTATGAAATATACTATAATATTTTGATTGTTTTTTTCTGTTCTCAGATCGTAAACAGTTATCTATAGGATGATTGTATTGTTTGAGGGTTGCATGTTTCTACAGTCGTCGCTTAATATCTGGCGTAATGGAATATTTACGATTCTGGTATCTTGTTTCATTACAACGTTAAGTCATAAAACTAGTATACTGCAGAGTTACTGTTACGTAAAGTGTATTACATATTTATTTCGAGTGATTCAATGTAGATTGACAAGGAACTGATTTAAGAACCATGTGATTTAGCAAATGTCCATTCAGTGAACATTGGAATAAACAAGCTGACAATTTCTGAAAGAATAATGGACTTGTAAGATGGAAGCATTGTAATGCTTATTTGTTAAGTTTATATTGTTAAACCTTATCTTATCTTTTGACACTATTCAAGCGGAGGAAATATAGTCTGTCAGCAGCACCAAGAACATAACAGTTTCAAACTTGACATACTTGTATTACCTAGATTTATCTCATCGCTTTGTTATGTATTAGCTAACATGACAGTTCTGCCTTGTATTGGTTTATTAACTGGCCATCAATTATTCAGTATTGTTGTCTTGTTTGACTTGCATGGTAATCAATGTACTTGTAATTGCATCTCATTTCAAATTTAAAATGCATATTCGAACGACACGGGCGAAACTGTGCAATTTATTTTCTCTAACGAAATGGCTTCAATCATGTACTCACTGTCAATATAAACGCACCACAAAACAAATCATATTAAAAGTTAGAATTTCAGGCATTTTGACAAAACGATATAATTCATATAACGAGTTGTTTTACATTAATTTACGCGCATAGCTGGATGTAGCGAATTCCACATTGGTGTTATGAAATGCACGTGCATTTCCGGGTTTCTTCAGTGACAACGCACAAAGAAATTATATTCTCAAAAACATTCATTGCATAATACTGTCAGAAGTAAATAACTGCGTAACTGTTTGTAGTAAAAGTCTACCAACAAACAGATGAGACAAGTTAGGTACCACTATTCAATACCTAAAAACATATAGAAAATATTTGTTCAACAGCTGCATTCTAAATAATCTGCGAACAATGCAACAGCATAAACACGCGAGTTAATGGTCCGTTTTCATTCACTCTTAGTATAATTTATTTATATCTTTCGTTAATCGATTATATAAGAATTAGACAAATTTTAAATAGATTCGTGTTCATGCTTTTCATGCTCATGAGAGGTAATATAAGTTGCAACACCCTAGTACGGGCCAAGACGGTATGCTACTTAAATGCACACAGATTGGGCTCGTCCATCTCTACACACCCCTCTCACACCCTCCAATATTATGCATATATGAATATAACGAAATGTAGAAAAATATCCATTTGCAAAACAAATAATAAAACTGGCATATTTTGTATATTACAACATAAAAAATTGTCGGAACTGTATCAAATGAAAGTGTTTCTTTTCAAACATGTATTTTGATCATGACATTATATAAAGCTGGAATAAAACATAAACAATATTGTTTTACATGGAAGATTTCCAGCGGTTAACACTAGATTAACGAGACTGAAGATTATGGCATCAATCTAAAATAAGAAAAATATTTTCTAATAGGTATCACAAGCTAATCCATACCTAATTACTACACATTATGTGTGATACTAAATCAATGTTGGTCTGTCATACTAGACGACTTGTATGGTTTGAGGTAAGTAATTGAGTCATAACAACTGCTTCATATGCTGTTTTTAGTCTCGTATACTGTATTGATGTGTGATCAACGTAATCTGTATTTTGCAGTTAATGCTTGTGATACAACATATGGCGAACATCTTAAGCATCATAACATCTAAGCAATGTTTGATGCATTATTGTATGTATTTATGTATTAACATAATTTACAACAGCAATGGAGTATACAGTGGTATGTTAGTTTTCTAATATTCATTGCATAAAAGATCGAAGTTAATGTCAGACGTACGCATTATATATTCATCTTTTTTTTCCGTTTTGTGTTGGTCTTTTGAAATCGTATTTAAAGAACTGAGCAGGATGTTCGTTGTTATTATTTACTCTGCACGATCTCGGGAAAAGGTTTATCGAGAAATATCGGAAACCAGTTATATTCGCATACACACTCCTGCCTTTCCGTAGACCATTACGTGGTCCAAGTATTATCCTTCAATCCCATCCAACCCTTTCTCCAAGAAGCGCAAACGGGGTTGGCTGGGGTATAACATAATACCTTCATTTCGGCTTAAAAATTTTGGATACTGTAAAATTGAAACAATAAATAGGTAATTTTAAACAAGTTATCGCATTTTTTAGTAAACATGTTTTTAAACGTGTTTTCTTGTCGAAATATCCATTATAACATCCTACTAATATAAGCCTTCCCATCACTTAATTGTATTAAGGCGGCGCCACGTAATGGAATGTTCAAGATGAATTTAAGGGAATTTTCAATTAAATCGGTTTTAGTTCATACTTCATTTAACTGTTTGAGCCATATTTAAGTGATATGCTACTCCAACGACACTCTGACGAGCTATTATTTAAATGTTAATGACGTAAGCTGCAAATATATTCGATTTAACAGTTTCAGATGTCCGTTATTGTAGTAGACTGAGAGACTAAAATCCCAGTATCTCAAAGCGAAGTGTGTCGTTACGCCATCATATTTGTAATGGAGCATACAGCTAAATTAAAAGCATTGGCACACTGGAATTTTAGTCACTCAGTCTACAATAACGGACATCTGAAACTGTTCAATCGAATATGATTGCAGCTGACGTCTTTGACGTTTAAATAATAGCATTATGTTCGTGCGTGTATTCCTTTTCCTATAGGGACGTGCATGATGCATCAAACGCTAATATCAGATTAGGTACTATCCTATTAAACTGTGAGTATTACTTTGAAGCTGATGCTGAATTTATATTTATAGAACGTGTCCCACTTCTATACAACAGCATTCGTCGTTTTGAAAACATTCTCCTTTCATAGAAACATTGCTTAAAATGGACTGCCAGGGGCTGTTCTATTCAAATGCAGGTTGATTTTTTCCAATTAAAAACACACACAGCAACACAGACAACAGTTTATAATTGTCCGAACATGTATTAAACGTGTCATTTACATGGAATTAAAATTGCCAACATTAAAAAATATGTATAATTTGTTTTGTAGAAAATCAGAAATAATAGTTTTGTTATTGTCTTCATTCATTTTTATAATTATTTGTGAAAGCATGAACTCTTTCAATTGTTTAAATTGCTCTCTCTAAACAGCTACTTTATGATGAAAGTTTGATTAAACAAATTCGATATCCCTAGCAAACTATAACTAGAGTTTTTGCTCCAAGGCTTTGTAGAACACGCTGCTTACATAAGTAGTAACTTTAGCGTAATTCACTTATACACGCAAACATTTAATGTTAAATAAACGAAGTTACAGACGGCCCGTGAAAGCAAATGTCATCTGTTAAACAACTTACCGTAATTGATCTGTACTACCGGGTAGTACCCAATATATAACTACAGTACTAATAATTCAATTTGGTGAATCGAGTGCATTTTGTTCATGTGAAATATATTTTCAGAACTGTAAGTCGTTCCGATCTTTGAAGATCGTTGAGCCCTATATTATATACAGATATTGGTGGTATATTCACAAATACTTCGTTTCCTTACTTTAATTTCGAATGGGAGGTTCCACTACTCCGCACTTAAAAGGTTCTGAGTATTGTTTAACCAACCTTAGGATATGTTGTCTCCTTGTAATTTAGTATTTAGACTGTTACATGTGATACGCAGGCTTTATAACCTCTATTTCTAACTAAATTCCATGCTGTGTATTTCGCCAATTGTTGTCTCGTTTAAGGCATATCATTTTGTTAGAATCTGGGCCATACACTGCTGGCCATGGAATGGTATGCACGTACCACATTGAAGGTTCCATGTTCACCGTCATATGCATACCATATTCGGGATGGTTCAACATTTCTCTCTCTCTATTATATATATAGTACTATAGACATTTTCAGTATTGAGTTCTGCTCAACCCGGGGTTTGAGGGCGTGAACGGTAGATAGCATTTACCACTACCGTTCACGAATAGCGTCTCAATCAAACCAATACTGCAATATATATATTTTTAAATGCAACGTGTTCGGCGATTTGCAAATCTCTCCTTTCCTACTTTGTTTGAAGTCGAACACTTAAACAATACGAAAACATACGCAATAATGACCCGTGTCTGCGTATCTGAGATGTACAACCAGCTCTATGACAACGCTATTTAAATACATATTTATTTTACATTGTCGATTGATAGTTAAATTATTAAACGTGCTGCAACACATCGTTCTAATTAAGTTTTTAACTTAGAAACATCGAAATATAGTGCTGCGGTACAATTAAACTACTTTTCAATAGATAGTATCACATACTGACCGTAACATTTATTAGCTGCATCAAGTTGGCTCAACATACGACAATCGACATAGTACGACATTCGACATTCAGAAACCTCCTTCAAAATGAATGTCGTTACACGCGACATACAACATTCGCATACGACATTCTACATACGACATTCTACATACGACATTTAACATACGACATTCAAAAACATACTTAAAACTGTTTGTCGTTTCACGTGACATACAACATTTGACATACGACATTCGACATACGACATACAACATATCCGGTAATTAAATCTACTTCGTAGAGTACGTACTGAGACATGTTTTTTTTTTAATTGATGCCATGTTTAAACACTTATACATTGATATGAACTGGTATTCGTACACTTTTTGCAATTATTTTTTTACAAATTTGATACTTTGATGATTGTATGCAAATGTTCTACAAACAATGACAAAAAAATGAAATAACAAGAAACAAATACCGCAATTTACGATAATATTACAAATAAAATAATGATTATCGTGTATTGATATTATATTTCAAAGTATTATTTTTCTTTGAAATTGTCGGAGATCCATGATAACAATCTCATTAAAATCATATCCTAATAACGCTTTGTTACTCTCCTTAGTAGCGAACAGTATGTTAGTGTGATAAAGGGTCTGATTTTAATGAGATTGTACAATTAACATCGTTAAAGTATGTTTACAAAGTTCATCGATCTAACATTCGTTCATACTTAGCACTAGCCTGTTCTCACAGGAGTGCAATTTAAGGTGAATTAACACAGGTCTCAACAACACAATGCTAACAAAGATATGTAATTGATATGACATTTGGTATCACATATTGGATTTAAAAAACAAAAACTATGAAATAGGAATATATAAATTTCCATCAAATGACATATAATCTAACGCGGTGCAGTGTAATATAGTCAGTCGGAGTTCATCTTATACGATCTAGAGATGATATTGTTTTTTGTTTTTTTGTTTTTTTTGATGGGAGCCTTAACATTGTATGCAATATGTTGATATTGTGTATCGATATATGAGCAGATGAGGAGATGAATTTATATAAGTTTTCATCGAAAGCTTGTTTTCAAATCCTGTACATGTACCGTTGAAACATTGTTCATCACATTTCTTGAATAATACTGTTTAAACCAACATTGTATGCAATATGTTTATATTGTGTTTCGACATGTTTTATAGTTCAATGTAATGTGTTCGCCATCCCTTGATCTTAGTAATACACAGTTCTTATAAGCAGATAAACAACTTCAATATATTGACGAAACACAGCAGTGTATGTTTTCTTTTCGCTTATCAGATCGTAAACACTGATTTATAGGAAAATTTTAAGTGTTTGAATCGATCTTTCTTCGTCGAGCAATTTCCGCCGTTATGGCATAATTACGATTTTGCGATATTGTTTCAATTAAGATGTCGTCATAAAACTATATTATTAAAACCTTAATTAACGTGTATTCAAGTTTTGTATTGAGATCGTAGATTGAAAATTGAAAAATGCAAAACATAATTGAATTTGTACATGGATGCATTTGAATGGTGTATTTGTAAACATCAGATAACATACTACATGAACGTCATTCCACTTTATT
This sequence comes from Cyrtodaria siliqua, assembly GCA_037043455.1. Taxonomy (NCBI): domain Eukaryota; kingdom Metazoa; phylum Mollusca; class Bivalvia; order Adapedonta; family Hiatellidae; genus Cyrtodaria; species Cyrtodaria siliqua. The sequence goes on from JAWPHD010013171.1 coordinate 38,868, forward strand.
TTAATCAAATCGTTTGCGTATAATACCGAACTGCAGTATGCGGAGGGAGTTAGGTCTGTCAGCAGCATCAATACAATAATAGTTTCAATTGAACTCAATTGAACTGGATTTTATAGTCGAACCAACAGCTAAGGTTATATGGAGAGTTTTCCAGCTTCCAAGTGCAGGAGGACCCCATGTGCCCCTTCAGACAGTGTTCGTGCACAGGCGGGCACCTGGGTATAACCACCGACGTTCCTCAGGCCATCTGAATAACTTCCTCTCATAAAGAGTACTAGGTCCACCTTATCGGCCGAACAACGGTGAGTGGCAAGTGATTTCAAGTCAGAGATTCTAACCATTCGAACCATTCGGCCAAGGATGCCACGGACGCCGCATATTAGTTTCAAACTTAACTATTTAAAGCTATTCCGTCAACAACAGCAACATGTTACAACATCTGTACACTCTTTCTAAACCTACTGACGACGAGGTATATATTATAACTTACATATTTTGAGAATTCGAGCTCTATAGACACAGTATAAACGGCTTTAACCAGCCAGGCCAAATCCCAAAACTGCAGCGTCGAATTAAGAGTTACCAACTCATAATTAGTTTTACGCATATTTAATCGCAGGTTTTAAGAACTCGTGATTAAAACTAGATTGCTTTGTCGGCATATATACATTATTATATGACCGGAACACCTGGATAGAGTTTTTGAGAACGAGTTTTGTAGTGTCATGTTTTCATTATGTGGTGGGGTATATTCTTTAAAAGTTAATGTCTGCCTTGTATTGGTTGATAAACTGGTAATGCATTGATCGGTATTGTTGTGCATTTCGACTTCATGATATCAGTGTAATCTCATTTAAAGTGCATATTCGAGCGACACTGGTGAGAATATATGCGATTTATATTACTCACTGTCAGACGGAATTGCATCAACCGTTTCCTTCCGTTATAATAATTCACGATATATTTTGTAATGTGAGTCTATACGAATTATATTAAATGTGTACGCAGTGTATTTGTCTTGTTCTTAAAGCGGCAATATAGCTACCGAACCTTATGCCATTAATTGTATCGACAATGATGCTCAGTCTTGTTCGCTAATTCTTATTCTATAAACATCAGACATCCCCTTGTATTCATTATCTTTAATTATGTTTGTTTTTCCTTCACAAATCGTGTATTTAAGTCGTAAATGAACACTATTATTTGACAAACACACCATTCAGGCGTCCGTTCGACGGAATGAACAAGGCATTGCAAGCAATGCTGAATCTGCCTTTGTAACATGTTACTGAGCCATGTGCGTGTATATGCACTTTGACAAATATACATATGTATTTATTGATCATAATTTCCATTATGTTATCATCACCTGGTGGCTATTCTTTTCTCACAAACAAGTGGATGCAAGTGCACAAATAATAAGGCTACCATCGCATGAACTACCGTAGTGTTGATAGGATGGCAGTTCATTGCGAACCATTGCGTGTTTAAGTTAAGTAAAGTTTAACTGCGTAGTATTCTGCATTCACATGAAGCCATAAAATGATTTTTAATTACGAGGTGTATATGTTTCGCAACATTGACTACATGTCATCGTCAAATATAGCACTTTTAAGATACACACAGCGGTCTTTAATTACGTTTTAAACAATCATATTAAAAAAAATAAAAACGAAAAAAACATCTACAAAAGTAACTTTATTATGATTATTCTTCATAAAGCTGATATTCAAATAAAAATATGTAGGCATACACGAAAACAAAACCATCTACAAAAGTAAATTTAAAGCCGATGGTCATATAACATAAGGTGAAATATATGTTAACGTATACACTATTTTTTTTTCTTTAAAGATTCGTACTCAGGCTGTTATTATTGAAAAACTATCGCGAAAGCACCCACTTAATGTTACATTGTGTGAAAAATCAATGTCATCTGTGGAACAACTCAGCTGTACTACCCACAATTTGACTATAAGTCCACTTTCATATTGGCGAATCGATTGGAATTTTGTTCATAAGAAGCAGAGTTTAAGGCAAACACTAAGTTGTTAATGACCCATAAATGTCAATGTCGTCTGAGGAACAAGTCGACGTCATCAAGCTGTACTTGTTACTGTGATCCACGTTTGATGAATACTGCTTTTAGAGTATGTGAACAATGTCATATGTCGAACCCGGTTCTATTTAAAGTACTTTACGATTAATTTGTTTTATCTATTGCATGCAGTTCCCGAGAATCAAAGCAAAATGCGTGCGCTTCGTATTAAATAATCAGTTCTTCAAATGTACCCGTTCTAATCAAGGTCAATGTGATTCAAGTTTGGTCCGGTATGTGCATTGCGTACGTGGAGTACAGAGATAAAACACACACTTAAGGCCGGCGCATTATTATTTGCCGACGCATTAGTATTTGCTCTCGCTGGAAAACACATATGTCTCACTTTGTTTTTGAGAAGGAGAGAAAAACACGCAGTGGCTCATTATTTTATATCTTCCTGACTGGAACGTTTAATCATATATAAACTGTACATTGAGCATTTAATATAATGTTATCATAAGTGAGTTTTTTTATATACTAGACGCATACATCTAAGCTATACTTAGTTGCGTTGGCTTGTAACTGTCCTAACGATCTCTTATGTCATACTTAAGTTATTGGTCTTTCCGAAATGTCCATTATATATGACAAGTGACCAGGAGTGTAACGCCTGCTGATTTATATCATAGAAACCTCTTTGGGAATTTACATATCATATTCCGTATGATATGACAATTAACACAGATATTAACATTTATTATACCTCACGTTTACACTCCTGTATAAATTGACCATACCCTTAGCGTGAAGCAATTTTACTGTTCATCGTTAATCAATGTTTACTATCACATAATTGTAACGTCACGGGAAGTATACAAATAGGTTCTGGAGTTTTCCAATTACGACACGATTTTCGCAATTGAAAATCGATGGACGCTTATTAAAATAAAGTTGCAGTTTTGTCAATCGTAAGACGCTTGGATTACCAAACGACAATAAACAAATATGGCGAGCAGATTCGCGACAAATTCGGAAGAGGATTTGAACAAACAGACTGGAACTGGCCAAAGACTCTGCGAATTCACAAAGAATAGTGAAAGTAGTGTAGCTTTGTTCCGTCATTTTCTAGGAAACGCAAATGGTAACTTTGAAACCCTCACTGGGATGATATTGTCAACGAGAGGCAAATAATGTTCACCGAGGCGAAGCCGAGGTTGACATGATGTGTAAGAATCCACTGTCACCCTCACTGAGATGTAATATTTATATAATATCATACCCCATATACTCGAGTGACACATGCGTAAGTTTGCCATGTCTATAATAAACATGACGAAATGAAAAACGGGTTTGGGAATAGTTAGTATTTGAGTATTTGTTGTCCATTTTGTAGGATGTGACAGACCAAAATTTATAAAGTAAGAGAAAAAATACATTAAAAGTTACTTAAGGCGATATTTCACTTATGGCGACAGCCAAATACCTCAGAAATCAACGAACTGTTACAATCTAAAATTAAATACATTGTCAAGCATCTGGCAACATATATGTGTAATAGTTTAAAAATTCAAACTAATTCATATTAATCCTTTCACATATCATAAACTGACCACATCTTCAACAGGACCAGTATTTTTTTCTGTTTTGTTTGAATACAAATGTGTTTAAAGAAAATACTAGCATACACATGGTTTACAATATATTTCAGGTATACTAATATTTTTGCGATATGTTGTTTGTGATTTGTTTAAAAAACAACAAACCATGAGGTTGTATACTATTTAGAAATTATTACGTATTATTTGTTTTTGGTACGGTGTTTTTTACAGGAAATACCTTGGGGACATTTGCTTTCCTTTTATTTGTTTCAATGTTTAATTACTAAGTATATTTCATTCAACACGTTGTTATAATTATGTGACATGTTATGTTATTCTTTACGAACTATTGCATACAAAATGTCTCTCCTTAATAATCAAAATAGTGTCTATGTAAGTCATTTCCTTTGCTTGTCAATGCTTAATTTTGATTTAGGTATGTTTTATTATATTTTCCATTAATACAACTATGCATCGATACACGTTTTAAAGTCAAGGTCAATACATGTAAGTTAATCATAGTTACTGAAAAGTATTGTATTATTACGAAATTGCAAGATTGAAAGTTAAATACAGATAAGACATATTTTTCAAAGGTACGTTATATTGCAAAGATAAAATTACACGGACTAAAAACAATACAATTTATCCGAAAAATAAAGCTTACACACATACGTATTTGAAAGTGTTTAAATACGATCCGAATATTAAATTATATTATGTGAAAACCAAAATACGCAAGTGTGATACAGGATGTAACACCAGTATAAAAAGTTCGTACTTAATACCTGAAAGTCACGATATTGAACAGAAAGCAGTTCGTTGTATGCCTTCATCATGTTGTAACAAGACAATATTGCACGTGTTCATGTTCAGAATAATGCATGGGATTTTAGCTGAAAACAACCTGTCAACCAACTGTAATGTTAATTTATATTTACATTCGTTGCAATATATGTGGTTGTACTGCGACATTTATCATTATTCTGTATGCTATAAGGGTTTTACTGCGACATTTATCATTATTCTGTTTGCTATAAGGGTTGTACTGCGACATTTATCATTATTCTGTATGCTATAAGGGTTGTACTGCGACATTGTCATTATTCTGTATGATATACGGGTTGTACTGCGACATTTATCATTATTCAGTATGCTATAAGGGCTGTACTGCGACATTTATCATTATTCTTTATGCTATAATGGTTGTACAGCGACATTTATTATTATTCTGTTTGCTATAAAGGTTGTACTGCGACATTTATCATTATCATGGATGCTATAAGGGTTGTACTGCGACATTTAACACAATTATGTATGCTATAAGGGTTGTACTGCGACATTTATCATTATTCTGTATGCTATAAGGTTTGTACAGCGACATTTATCATTATTCTGTATGCAATAAGGGTTGTACTGTGACATTTATCTTATCATTATTCTGTATGCTATAATGGGTGTACTGCGACATTTATCATTATTATATATGCTATAAGGGTTGTACTGTGACATTTATCATTATTCCTTATGCTATAATGGTTGTACTGCGACATTTATCATTATCATGTATGCTATAAGCTTGTACTGCGACATTAATCATTATTCTGTATGCTAAAAGGCTTTACAGCGACATTTATCATTATTATGTATGCTATAAGGGCTGTACTGTGACATTTATCACTATTATGTATGCTATAAGTGTTGTACTGCGACATTTATCATTATGATGTTTTCTATAAGGGTTGTACTGCGACGTTTATCATTATTCTGTATGCTATATGGGATGTACTGCGACATTTATCATTATTCTGTTTGTTATAAGGGTTGTACTGCGACATTTATCATTATTATGTTTGCTATAAGGGTTGTACTGCGACATTTATCATTATTCTGTATGCTATATGGGATGTACTGCGACATTTATCATTATTATGTTTGCTATAAGGGTTGTACTGCGACATTTATCATTATTCTGTATGCTAGAAGGGTTGTACAGCGACAATTATCATTATTATGTATGCTATAAGGGTTGTACTGCGACATTTATCATTATTATGTATGCTATAAGAGTTGTACTGCGACATTTATCATGCTTCAGTTTTCTATAAGGGTTGTACTGTGACGTTTATCATTATTCTGTATGCTATAATGATTGTACTGCGACATTTATCATTATTCTGTTTTCTATAAGGGTTGTACTGCGACATTTATCATTATTCTGTTTTCTATAAGGGCTGTACTGCGACGTTTATCATTATTATGTATGCTATAATGATTGTACTGCGACGTTTGTCAGTATCATGTATGATTTAATGGTTTTACTGCGACATTTGTCATTATTCGGTATGCTATAATAGTTGTACATCGACATTTATCTTTATTCTGTTTACTTTAAGGGTTGTACTGCGACATTTATCATTATTTTGTATGCTATAAGGGTTGTACTGCGACATTTAACATTATTCTGTATTCTAAAATGGTTGTACTGCGACATTTATCATTATTCTGTATGCTATAAGGGTTGTTACGCGGCATTTATCATTATTCTGTATGCTATAAGGGTTGTACTGCGACATTTATCATTATTCTGTATACTATATTGGTTGTACAGCGACATTTATCATTATTCTGTTTGCTATAATGGTTGTTCTGCGACATTTATCATTATTATATATGCTATAAGGGTTGTACTGTGACATTTATCATTATTCCTTATGCTATAATGGTTGTACTGCGACATTTATCATTATCATGTATGCTATAAGCTTGTACTGCGACATTAATCATTATTCTGTATGCTAAAAGGCTTTACAGCGACATTTATCATTATTATGTATGCTATAAGGGCTGTACTGTGACATTTATCACTATTATGTATGCTATAAGTGTTGTACTGCGACATTTATCATTATGATGTTTTCTATAAGGGTTGTACTGCGACGTTTATCATTATTCTGTATGCTATATGGGATGTACTGCGACATTTATCATTATTCTGTTTGTTATAAGGGTTGTACTGCGACATTTATCATTATTATGTTTGCTATAAGGGTTGTACTGCGACATTTATCATTATTCTGTATGCTATATGGGATGTACTGCGACATTTATCATTATTATGTTTGCTATAAGGGTTGTACTGCGACATTTATCATTATTCTGTATGCTAGAAGGGTTGTACAGCGACAATTATCATTATTATGTATGCTATAAGGGTTGTACTGCGACATTTATCATTATTATGTATGCTATAAGGGTTGTACTGCGACATTTATCATGCTTCAGTTTTCTATAAGGGTTGTACTGTGACGTTTATCATTATTCTGTATGCTATAAGGATTGTACTGCGACATTTATCATTATTCTGTTTTCTATAAGGGTTGTACTGCGACATTTATCATTATTCTGTTTTCTATAAGGGCTGTACTGCGACGTTTATCATTATTATGTATGCTATAATGATTGTACTGCGACGTTTATCAGTATCATGTATGATTTAATGGTTTTACTGCGACATTTGTCATTATTCGGTATGCTATAATAGTTGTACATCGACATTTATCTTTATTCTGTTTGCTTTAAGGGTTGTACTGCGACATTTATCATTATTTTGTATGCTATAAGGGTTGTATTGCGACATTTAACATTATTCTGTATTCTAAAATGGTTGTACTGCGACATTTATCATTATTCTGTATGCTATAAGGGTTGTCACGCGACATTTATCATTATTCTGTATGCTATAAGGGTTGTACTGCGACATTTATCATTATTCTGTATACTATATTGGTTGTACAGCGACATTTATCATTATTCTGTTTGCTATAATGGTTGTTCTGCGTCATTTATCATTATTCTGTATGCTATAAGGGTTGTACTGCGACATTTATCAGGGTTGTACTGCGACATTTATAATTATTCTGCTTGCTATAAGGGTTGTACTGCGACATTTATCATTATTCTGTATGCTATAATGGTTGTACAGCGACATGTATCATTATTCTGTATGCTATAAGGGCTGTACAGCGACAATTATCATTATTCTGTATGCTGTAAGGGTTGTACAGCGACATTTATCATTATTATGGATGCTATAAGTGTTGTACAGAGACATTTATCATTATTATGTATGCTATAAAGGTTGTACTGCGACATTTATCATTATTCTGTATGCTATAAGGGTTGTACTGCGACTATTTTCATTATTCTGTTTGCTGTAAGGGTTGTACAGCGACATTTATCATTATTCTGTTTTCTCGAAGGGTTGTACTGCGACATTTATCATTATTCTGTATGCTATAAGGGTTGTACTGCGACATTTAATCATTTTTCTGTATACTATAATGGTTGTTCTGCGACATTTATCACTATTCTATATGCTATAAGGGTTGTGCTGCGACATTTATCATTATTATGTATGCTATAATGGTTGTACTGCGACATTTAACATTATTCTGTATTCTATAATGGTTGTACTGCGACATTTATCATTATTATCTATGCTATAAGGGTTGTTACGCGACATTTATCATTATTCTGTATGCTATAAGGGTTGTACTGCGACATTTATCATTATTCTGTATACTATAATGGTTGTACAGCGACATTTATCATTATTCTGTTTGCTATAATGGTTGTTTTGCGACATTAATCATTATTCTGTTTGCTATAAGGGTTGTACTGCGACATTTATCAGGGTTGTACTGCGACATTTATCATTATTCTGTTTGCTATAAGGGTTGTACTGCGACATTTATCATTATTCGGCTTGCTATAAGGGTTGTACTGCGACATTTATCATTATTCTGTATGCTATAATGGTTGTACAGCGACATGTATCATTATTCTGTATGCTATAAAGGCTGTATAGCGACAATTATCATTATTCTGTATGCTGAAAGGGTTGTACTGCGATATTTATCATTATTATGGATGCTATAAGTGTTGTACAGAGACATTTATCATTATTATGTATGCTATAAAGGTTGTACTGCGACATTTATCATTATTCTGTATGCTATAAGGGTTGTACTGCGACTATTCTCATTATTCTGTTTGCTGTAAGGGTTGTACAGCGAAATTTATCATTATTCTGTTTGCTAGAATGGTTGTTCTGCGACATTTATCATTATTCTGTATGCTATAAGGGTTGTACTGCGACATTTATCATTATTCTGTTTGCTATAAGGGTTGAACTGCGACATTTATCATTATTCTGCTTGCTATAAGGGTTGTACTGCGACATTTATCATTATTCTGTATGCTATAATGGTTGTACAGCGACATGTATCATTATTCTGTATGCTATAAGGGCTGTACAGCGACAATTATCATTATTCTGTATGCTGTAAGGGTTGTACTGCGACATTTATCATTATTATGGATGCTATAAAGGTTGTACTGCGACATTTATCATTATTCTGTATGCTATAAGGGTTGTACAGCGACTATTCTCATTATTCTGTTTGCTGTAAGGGTTGTACAGCGACATTTATCATTATTCTGTTTCCTAGAAGGGTTGTACTGCGACATTTATCATTATTCTGTATGCTATAAGGGTTGTACTGCGACATTTATCATTATTCTGTATGCTATAAGGGTTGTACTGCGACATTTATCATTATTATGTATGCTATAATGGTTGTACTTCGACATTTAACATTATTCTGTATGCTATAATGGTTGTACTGCGACATTTATCATTATTATCTATGCTATAAGGGTTGTACTGCGACATTTATCATTATTATCTATGCTATAATGGTTGTACTGCGACATTTATCATTATTATGTTTGCTATAATGGTTGTGCTGCGACATTTATCATTATTCTGTATGCTATAATGGTTGTACTGCGACATTTATCATTATTCTGTTTGCTATAATGGTTGTTCTGCGACATTTATCATTATTCTGTATGCTATAAGGGTTGTACTTCGACATTTATCATTATTCTGTTTGCTAGAAGGGTTGTACTGCGACATTTATCATTATTCTGTATGCTATAAGGGTTGAACTGCGACATTTATCATTATTCTGTATGCTATTAGGGTTGTACTGCTACATTTATCATTATTATGTATGCTATAAGGGTTGTACTGCGACATTTATCATTATTCTGTTAGCTATACTGGTTGTACTGCGACATTTAACATCATTCTGTATGCTATAATGGTTGTACTGCGACATTTATCATTATTATCTATGCTATAAGGGTTGTACTGCGACATTTATCATTATTCTGTATGCTATAATGGTTGTACTGCGACATTTATCATTATTCTGTTTGCTATAATGGTTGTTCTGCGACATTTATCATTATTCTGTATGCTATAAGGGTTGTACTGCGACTTTTATCATTATTCTATATGCTATAAGGGTTGTACTTTGATATTTATCATTATTATGTTTGCTATAAGGGTTGTACTGCGACATTAATCATTATTCTGTTTGTAATAAGGGTTGTACTGCGACATTTACCAGGGTTGTACTGCGACATTTATCATTATTCTGTTTGCTATAAGGGTTGTACTGCAACATTTATCATTATTCTGTTTGCTATAATGGTTGTACTGCGACATTTATCATTATTCTATTTGCTGTAAGGGTTGTACTGCGACATTTATCATTATTCTGTATGCTATAAGGGTTGTACTGCGACATTTATCATTATTATGTATGCTATAACTGTTGTACTGCGACATTATCATTATTCTGTATGTTATAAGGGTTGTACTGCGACATTTATCATTATTCTGTATGCTATAAGGGTTGTACAGCGACATTTACCATTATTCTGTATGCTATAAGGGTTGTACTGCGACATTTATCAAGATTATGTATGCTATAAGGGTTGTACAGCGACATTTATCATTATTCTGTATGCTATAAGGGTTGTACTGCGACATGTATCATTATTCTGTATGCTATAAGGGATGTTTTTGTTCATATATTTCCTCACGGAGATATTACAGTATTTGCAAACCTAATGTGAAGTCATAAATACAACTTTTTAATAATTATTACTACATAAATAATTCATTAATACCTGTTTTATTAAGATATAACTCCCACCATGTTAATTGATTTACCTTAAGTAGATCCCGACATATTCGCGACGGTAACCAATGTTTGTTCGCAAATTGCTTATTCCCTCTGGAATTTGGCAACTGTTTATCGTTTGTAAATATTAATTTGTTAGCAGCCGGAGGTAAATCGTTTACTTGGTAATAATTATTTATTGTAATCAAAGTAATTAGAAATGACCGTCAGGGAGACATTTATACACGTGAAGTATTGTCTTTAGTAAATACTGCAAATTTATAAACACAAATGTCGTAAAATATTATAATATCTTATTGCCAGTCGTTATTTGGTACACAATTCTGCACAATAATATCTTTATTAAGCACACTGGAACTTCAGATGCTCTTAAACCATACATATAGAGCAATATCAAGGGTCAACATGTAATGTGTACGCAGCGATATAAAACGAAATGGTATTGATTTGCATTTTACCAGCATGCTCCGTGTTGTTTCTGGGTAAGAATAAGATTACTGCCTACTCCGACAAATGGGTAACAATCTCCTGAATTAATGTTCATTTTATCATTTTGTGTTGTTTTCTTTATTATAATTATATAGAAACTGCAGTCATGTATCGTGTGTGTGTTGGTGGGTCACAAAACCTAAATCGATTTCAAATATGACTTCATCCTTATAATATTCTGTCAGTATTGTGCATTTTCGTCATTACCCTTAGTGACAGAAGACATATAAAAGCAACTCTAACTATTTCGATTGCTTTATTTCTTCGATTATATATTACCTAATTTGATTTGAAATATACAGCTCCTATCTTATTAGCAATTAATTTACACGATTTTTTAGACACATATATCAAGTTAATGACATGGTGATTGAGACATCTGCTGTAATGCTCCTATTAGAAAAATAAATGGACTGCTTTTATTCATCACACTATTTTACCAACTCCCATCCACTGCAACTTCTTGATCTTGTTACATCCACTCTTATATTACCAACTCCCCTCTATAAAAGGGTATTGACGATACCCACACCCCACTTCAGCATGATTCAATATAATTTAATTGTTAGGAAGGCACTTAATTAATATTATCATTTATTAAGTTGTTTGGCAAATATTAGGCGCGTTTTCAACGAATCCTTCAATTCAGTGACATCATATTTAATGACAATTATTTATGTTATCATTAGTAAATTTCAATGAAATACTGACCACTGTTCCCCAGGGTCGTGATTACAGCATGACATAGTAAGCCTGTTGGGGCTTTGTTGTTGGTGCATTATGGCTAGTTCGGTCGTGGACATTATTGTAAACTTTCGAAAAAGAAATAACTTTCAAGTGATTAAATGAAGAGGCGTTTTACTTCAGAATTAAAGTTTTCCATAAACATTTTATTTAAGCCTTTTGGGGTTTCACTAAGGGTATACGGCAGTTGGGTCCTTTTTCTCTGGCGGCTGGTTAGGGATTCACTTTTTGTCAAAATCTTTTCTTTTGGCGGTGACATTATCAAAATTTATTTTTGATTGCTGCCATATGGCCGTCGGTGAATCCTTCAATTGATTGAAATACAATTTAATGAGAATTTATCTATTTTGTAATTAGTAAATACAATGTAATACTGACCACTGTTACTCTGGGTCGTGAGAACAGCATGACATATTAAGCCTTTTGGGACTTTATTGTTGGTGCATAATGCCTAGTTCGGTTGCGCACATTATTGGGGCTTATTTAAGGGTATCAGGCTTTTGGGCCATACCGCTTATTTAAGGGTATAAGGCTTTTGGGCCAAACCCTCTTTTGTGAACATTATTATGACTGCCATGATATATGTATGTGTTTGCCGACAGCCGTTATTTGGAGCCGCGCCTAATATTTGCCAAACAACTTAATACATGCGTGTTATTCAAGTTTGTGCCTTCCTAATAATACGGGATAACACTAATAAATAGCCAGAGTCATTTGAAGGCACCCACTGTTTCGGTAAACTAGATCTACAGTGGTAATATCAGTAGAATTGCGCATGCGTTACAATTTAGATCTTTTATCCTGGGAAAAAGATAGATCGGTTTGTATCTGGTCTTGTTGAGTAAAAAGCTGAATGTTTACCCACCCTCCCCACCCTATCCTTTCCTAGCGATGTAGTTCGATTGTCATACTCGATAAATAAGTTGACCTAAATATTATTTAACATATCTACCATATTTCGGATGTTTCGTTTCTTGCTGTAGGTCAACAGAAGATCGATATACCGGAAGATATTCTTGTATTCCCAACATAAGCCTTTACTTATTGATGAAGTTATATATATATAACAGCACCAGTAGACAATACCTTTAATGTATGAACGTATTATATGCCGACTGGTACCGTTGGTGATTTGAATGATTTTCTTTAAATTTACAGTCGTTATTGACAAGATATACGTCTCGTTCAGAATGAAATTTGTTTTGATTCATTGCTTGTTATTATTGAGATATTAAAGGTATTGTCTACAGGTGCGTTAGCGGTTTGGTTCAGTATATATAAAATAAATATAGAATATATATAAAAAATTCTCCACATATAACATGTATCATATTTAATGTTTGTACTTGTATCTTATAGATCCTACGTAAAAGAAAGTTCGTTATTATGAATTTAATTATTTCAAATAAATAATTATATTCTAAATTCATTGTATCATTATTGATATGGCGTCTTTCTATAGTGAATGTTTGTATAGGTACCTGGGGTTGTAATCATGTAAAGTGAATCCTCTATCGTATCAATATACGCTATGGTTGTCGTTATTTGACGGAAACACAAGATGATATCCGACGCGTCCAAGAGTAAAGCCTTAGTATCACCCGGTTTCGGAAATCAATCTTTTTAGGTTGACTAGGTGGCCGAGTGGGCTAACTTTTCTGCTATTGGGCGAGGCGCTGTGTCGATGTTGGTGTCGAAGGCTACGGGTTCGAATCCATTAGTAAGTGGTTGGTACACAATTTTCTCCACATACTATGCTCTAATGTTTTATTATATTATTGCATGTTATTTGTTTTATTATTTCATGTTATTTTATGTTATGCAATGCTTTTATCTCATACCAAATGTGCATATTTTATTCACTTCACATTTGATTTTTGTAGAGAAATATGTTCTAAAGTAAACATCAGTGCTATTGCAAATAGCAAAGACAGTATTTATCTTCCACACTCGAGATCGAGGACATCTTTCACAAGATTGTAGGTGTTATCTGTCCTCAAAAACAAGAGGATGCAAGAGCAAGCACAATACGCCTACCGTGGGGTTTGTACATATTGAGTATATTTTTCCATCTTGTAGGACTTGACAGACCAAAATTAAACCTGCAATGGTATTAACTTGTACAGTTGATTTTGAATGTTTGATAAAGTAAGATACAAATAAAAACATTGCAAATATCTCAGAATTCGACGAACTGGTAAAATCTGAAAATAAATACATATTCAAGAACCTGGCAACATATACGTGTACTATCTTTAGAATTCGAACTAAAATTAACTACATGTATTAAATTAATATTATACTCTACAATATCTTTAAATAAACACATCATCAACAAGTCAAGAATGAACAAATTTGCATATATTTGCGGTTTATAATTACTTCTAATTTCTTACAATTTTCAAATGTGTTATTGCATCTCTTGCTTTATTAGTGCGTGTATACACTGCGTAATACTAATCTATGATTTACCATCGACAGCACGCGTTACGTTTAAGAATACAATGTATATTTCAATGCTGTATTATATTTTACGATTTGCACTTGTGCAAATAAAATAATGCGCTTTTGATACATGCATCACGTGGGCACACAACACTCGCTATATGCTAATTCAATTATAACTTATGACAGCACTTACTACGGTATTGTTTTTGTATAATTATTGTTTACAGCAGTGATATAATGGACTTTTTGACAACATAATGCATAACAAACCACTCCGACATATTTTATCTTTTCACAATATTCAGGCGGAGGAAATATAGCCTGTCAGCAGCACCAAGAATATAACAGTTTCAAACGTGACAAAATTATATCACCTAGATTTATCTTATCGGTTTTGTTATGTATTAGCTAACATGACATGTCTGCCTTGTATTGGTTTATTAACTGGCCATCAATTATTCGGTAGTGTTGTCTTGTTTGACTTGCATGATAATAAATGTGCTTGTAATTGCATCTCATTTCAAATTTAAAATGCATATGCGAACGACACGGGCAAAACTGTGCAATTTATTTTCTCTATCGAAATGGCTTCATACTCACTGTCAATAAAAACGCACCACAAAAGAAATCATTATAAAAGTTAGAATTTCAGGCATTTTGAACAAACGATATAATTCATATAACGAGTCGGTTTACATTGGTTTACGTGCATATCTGGATTTAGCGCATTCCACATTGGTGTAATAAAATGCACGTGCGTTTCTGGGTTTCTTCAGTTACATCACACAAAAAATCATATTCTCAAAAACATTCATTACATACTACTGTCAGAAGTAAACAACTGCGTAACTGTTTGTCATAAAAGCCTACCAACAGACAGGTGAGACAAGTTAGATATCATTATTCAATGCTTAAAACATATAGAAAATATTGGTTCAGCAGTTTCATTCTAAATGATCTGCGAATAATCTAACAGCATAAACACATGGAGTTAATGGTGCGTTTTCATCCACTGTTAGTATAATTATTTACGATATCGTTCGTTAATCGATTATATAAGAATTACACACATTTTATAGCTATTCGTGTTCATGCTCATGAGAGTTTAATACAAATTGCAACACCCAAGTACCGGCCAAAATGGTATTCTACTTAAATATCATACAGATTGGGCTCGTCCATAAATCGACACCCCACTCACACCCTCCGATATAATAGGCGAGCATATATGAACATAACGAAATGTAAAAAATATTCATTTGCAAAACAAATAATAACATCTGCTAAATTGTGTATATTACAACAGAATAATTTGTTTGAACTGTATAACATAATAGTGTTTCTCTTTAAACATGTATTTTGATCATAACATTATATAAATCTAAAATAAAACAAACACAACATACTTTTACATGGAAGATTTCCAGCGGTTAACACTAGGTTAAAATGTCTGAAATTTATCTTGAAACATTATGGCATTAATCTAAAATAAGAATAAAGATATTTAATAGCTATTACCCGCTAATCCATACGAATTTACCACACATTACTTGTGTTAATAAATCAATGTTGGTCTGTAATACTAGAAGATTCGGATGGTTTGAGGTTAGTAATTAAAGAATAGCAACTACTTCATATGCTTTTTTTTATCTCGTATACTTTATTACTGTGTGATCAACGAAAACTATTTTGATTTTAGTTTATGCTTATGAAACAACATATGGCGAATGTTTGATGCATTATTGTATATATGTACTAACATAATTTACCACAGCAATGGATTATATACAGTGGTATGTTAGTTTTCAAATATTCAATACATGATATATCGAAGTTAATGTCAGCCGTACACATTATATGTTCATCAATTTCTTCCGTGTTGTGTTGTTCTTTTGAAATCGTATTTAAGGAATTGAGCAGGATGTTTTGTTCTTATTATTTACTCTGCACGACCTGGGGAAAAGATTTGTTGAGAAATATCGGAACGAGTTATATTCGAATACCAACTCTTGCCTTTCCGTAGACTGTAATGTTCAAGATGAATTAAAGGGAATATTAAAAATCATCAATTAAATCGGTTTGCCATACTGTGTTCTTTTTCATAATTTACTAATCAAAATTGCTAATATTACAAAATATGTATAATTTATTTTGTGGAAAATCAAAAATAATGGTTTTGTTATTGTTATTAGTATTTGTGAAAACATGAACTCTTTCGATTTTTTAAACATTTTTTATTTTACATCGAGTGCGAAACAAGTTATTGCAACTTAATCACTCTCGATGGCTTCCGATGGCTTCCTGGGTAGAACCAGTACAAAACAATGTGGACTAATTATCTTACTCAAGGATAAATAGCGTGGCCGCGGCGAGGATCGAACCCACGATCTCTCGATTCTGATTTCGGCGCTCTACCACTGGACCACGCACTCCACGCAAATTGGTCTCTCTAAACAACTAATTGATGATAAATGTTTGATTAAACAAATTCGATATCCCTAGCAATCTATAACTAGATATTTGACTCCAAGTCTTTGTAGAACACTCTGCTTAGATGAGTTGGATTACCCAATCAATAAGTAGTAGATTTAGCGTAATTCACTTGTAAACGCACACGATTAAAGTTATCCGGCCATGTTTTGTTACATGAACATGTTTATGTTTATTTACATCGAAATCAATACACAACAATAGATATTTACAATTCACACATTGCAATATCTGTGAAAAGCCAGAATAAGATTGTATTTGATGGCATAGAAAACCTTGAACAGTTAAATTAATCCACAGGTAAATATACTTATTATTTTTTTGGCAATAGTTGTATTATATAACAGCTATACACTTCATATTTACCTCATTTCTCCGTGCAGTCACGCAGTGGTAAAAGTAGTATCTACATCATGCAAATAATACTTATGTGTACATATAACCTAGTAGCGGTTTTCAATATTTTTTCTCTCCCATACTATCACGACATGTTCATATAATGCTAAGAGTTAAATTTGTTAATTCATACTACTACAAAAAGGGTGGCCATTCTTCTTTAATGTTAACTAAACGAAGTTACAGACCCGTCAATGTCATCTGTTGAACAACTTACCGCAACTGAGCTGTACTACCCAATATATAAATACAGTACTAATAATTCAATTTGGTGAATCGAGTGCATTTTGCTCATGTGAAATATTTTTTCAGAACTGTTATTCGTTCCGATCTTTGAAGTTCGTTGAGCCCTACATCGGTGGTACATTCACCAATACTTCATTTCCTTACTTTTATTTCGAATAGGTGGTTCTACTACTTCTGACTTAAATTAGTATTGTTTAACCAACCTTAGGATAGGTTGTCTTCATTTCATTTAGTATTTTGACTGTTACGTGTGATACACAGGCTTTATAACCTCTAACAAATTCCATGTTATGTATTTCGCCCATTGTTTTCTCCTTTAGGGCAAGTCATTTTTTAGAATCTGGGACCATACACAGCTGACCATGGAATGTTATGAACATACCATATTGAAGTTTCCATGTTCACCGTCATATGCATACCATATCGGAATGGTTCAACATTTCTCTCTCTATATATATATGTATAGTACTATGGACATTTTCAATATTGAGTTCTGCTCAACCCGGGCTTTGAGGGCGTGAACGGTAGATAGTATTTATCAGTACCGTTCATAAACAGACTCAATCAAACCAATACTGCAATATGAATATTTTTAAATGCATCGTGTTCGGCGACTCTTAAACAATACGAAAACATACGCAATAATGACCCGTATCTGAGTATCTGAGATGTACAACCAGCTATATAACTACGGAAAAATTTAAATACATATGTGTTGTACATTGCTGCTTGATAGTTAAATGATTAAACGTGCTGAAACACATCGTTTAACTTTGAAACATTTTCAATAGATAGTATCATATAGTGACCGTAACATTTATTTTGTGATTACTAGTAATTGTTCAATAGTTCTATAGCTGTCTAAAGAATAGCGCTAAAAGAACGTTTACACGTATCCACAATAACTATTTTGATTGACCTAGCAAATGATTATAATGCGGAGCGATCCGTGTTTGTCGTGTTCGGGGTTAGGAAAAAACACTCATATTTTGTATAGAACTGTGAATGCTGATTCGTGCATCTGATGTGCTACCGGATGTTTCACTAAGATACCAAGATTTCTTATCAAGAATACACTTTAAATACATCATACTGTACTACAACGGACGATTCCGTACCATATGGACGTACTTATATTATCGTATGCTGTCTTTAAAAGAAATCCACCCCCTCATTAATATTAATAAGTGATGTGTCATATAAGACGTGCACAATTTCAATACGTTATATTTTGGCATGATTTATTTTCCCATTTGATTTTTTTAAATTATATCAAGTGGTTAATATTATACATAGTTTATTTTGGTTACTTTATAGTCATATGGATATGTTATTCCTTTACAAACAACGTTGAGTGACAATTAAGCTGGACTGCTTTGTGTCCTTTTCAATAGTAAAAATGTTCGTAAGCTATATATCACCGCTTTCATTCGTACGTTTTATATCAATGCTGATCCTAACTTTAGTCCGGTGATCAAATCTACTTGGAAGAGTACGAACTGGGACAAAATTGTAGATAGTTTCCATGTGTTTTCCTTATACTGATGCCATTTTTAAACACGTATATATTGAAATTATTTGGTATTTGTAAAGTTTTTGCAACAAACTATGACAGCAAATCAAATAACGAATAGCAAATAACGCAATTTACGATAATACTACAAATAGAATAAAGATTATCGTGTATTACTATTTCAAAGTATTATTTGTCTTTGAAATTGTCGGAGATCCATGATAAGCCGTACAATTAACAATCTCATTAAAATCCTATCCTAATTACGCTTTGATACCCTCCTTCGTAGCGAACAGTATGGTAGTGTGATAAGTGATAAAGGGTCTGATTTTAATGAGATTGTACAATTAACACCGTTAAAGTATGTTTACAAAGTTCATCGATCTTACAGTCTTTCATACTTAGCACTCGCCTGTTGTCACAGGAGTGCAATTTATAGTGAATTATTACAGGTCTCAAAAACACGATGCTAACACAAATTCCACCGTGGACTTTGGAAACACCAACACTTATTTTCGATCTTTGTAATAGTAACAAATCCAGTACAGACCCTACTGTCTTTCAAGGCAAATTTAATGAAATTAAATCGAAATACAGTAACTTTCAACATATATACACAGATGGTTCTTAAGATGGATATAAGGTAGCTGCAGCAGCTGTTGTTCACAAACACAGCATAAAGAGCCGCCTGTCTGACAAGGCCTCTATCATTTTTAGCTTAACTTAATGCAATTGAACTTGCCTTAAATTATATTTAGGAATCTGATGATGACCATTTTGTAATCTTTTCTGATTCCCTTTCATTCTTCAAGCACTGGGTAATAGAAACATGATAACCCAGTTGTGCTTCAACTTTTAGAAAAGTACAATTCTCTTATAATTGATAATGTTATTATTTTCTGCTGGCTTCCAAGCCATGTAGAAATACGTGGTAATGATAGAGCTGATAGTTCTGCTAAGGCAGCATTAGGTTTACATATATCTAATACCAAATTACCTTATACTGATTTTAAAAGTTGTATTAACATATATTCGTAACTCTTGGCAAGCTGCTTGGGATTTGTCAGTTAACAATAAACTCCATTCAATTAAACCGTTACTCGGAGGATGGCGTTCTTCTAGTAGACCCATTCGTCGAGAGGAAGTTGTCCTAGCCCCGTTATACTCATTCATATTTATTACAAGGTGAGCAATAACCAGAATGTATACCCTGCTTTGCACCGTTAACGGTCAAACACATATTGCTGGAATGTGTAGACTTTGATCCTATGCGTCAAAGTTACTACAATGTTAATACTATGACCGAGTTATTTAATACTATAGACTTTAGTCTAGTTTTAGATTTCCTGAAGGAAGTCAGACTATATAATTCATTATAATATGTTCTTGTATATATTTACCTCTTTATATACCCGTTTTCGGGCATTTGTTGATTTACATATATAGTTTATATTACTACCATATCATCCCTTACTTGTAAATAGTTTTATCTTTATATATTTACTGTTTACATTAATTTGTAATTAATCCTTCATTTCTTCATCATTCATCAGTGACCTAATTATGTGTCGGCGTGCCATGAAACACCATTCATTCTAACACAGATATTTAATTGATTTGAAATTGTTATCACGACTTGGATTTAAAAAACAGAAACAATAAAACAGAAATATGTAAATTTCCTTCAGATGATATATAACATATAATATAGCGCTATTTATTCATATTTATTCATGTGATAGTCAGAGTTCATCATATACGATCTGGAGATGATAGTGTTGTGTTTTGTTTGTTGTTTTTTGCAGGGAGCCTTGACCTTATATGCAATATGTTTATATTGTGTATCGACATGTCAAATAGTACAATGTGATATGTTCGCCATCGTTTGATCTAAGTAATACACAATTCCAACAAACAGATAAACAACCCCAATCTATTGGCAAAACTGTTTCCTTTGCACTTATCAGATCGTAAACACTGGTTTATAGGACAATTTTGAGTGTATGAATCGATCTTTCTTCGTCGCGCAATTTCCGCCGTTATTGCATAATTACGATTTTGCGATATTGTTTCAATTAACATGTCAATATATCAAACTTAATTAACGTGTATTCAAGTTTTGTATTGAGATTGTAGATTGAAAATTGAAATAAACAAGCTAATAATTACACAAAACATAATAGAATTTGAACGCGAATGCATTTGAATTGTGTATTTGTCAACATCATATAATATACTACATGAACGTCATTCCACCTTATCTTAATCAGTATGCGGAGAGAGTTAGGTCTGTCAGCAACATCAATACAATAATAGTTTCAACTGAACTCAATTGAATTGTATGTTATAGTCGAACCAACAGCTAAGGTTATATGGTGGGTCAAGCTTCCACAGGTGGAGGAGGACCCCAGGTACCTCTTCAGGCAGCTTTCGTGCATGGGCGGTCACCTGGGTAGAACCAAAGACGTTCCGCAAGCCAGCTGAATAATTCCCTCTCAAATAGATTCCTAGGCCCATAAGGGATCTGCCCAACAACGGTGAGGGGCAAGTGATTTCAAATCAGAGACTCTAACCATTCGGCCATGGACGCCGCATAGTTTCAACTTGTCTCAGATATACTATAATATTTAGTTATCACACCAACAACAGCAACATTTTACAACATATGTACACTCTTTCTAAACCTACTGACGGCGAGGTATATATTATAACTTACATATTTTGAGAATCCAAACTCTATAGACACAGTATGAGTTACCAACTCATAATTCGTGTTACGCATATTAGGAGTTTTAAGAACTGGTCATTAAACTATTATTTTTTTGTCGGTACATATATATTAGTATATGACAGGAACACCTGAATAGAGTTTTGAGAAACAGTTTTGTAGTATAATGTTTGCATTATTTGGCGGGGTAGTTTCTTTAAAATGGAATGTCAGCCTTGTATTGGTTGATAAACTGGTAATGCGTTGATCGGTATTGTTGTGCATTTCGACTTCATGATATCAATGTAATCTCATTTCAAGTGCATATTTGAGAGACACTGGTGAGATTATGTCCAATTTATATTACTCACTGACAGACGGAATTGCTTCAACCGTTTCCTCCCGGTGTAATAACTCACGATATCGTTCGTAATGCGGGCCTACAATAATTATACTAAATGTCTACGCAGTGGATTTGTCTAGTTCTGGAAGCGTCAATAAAGCTACCGAACTATATGCCATAACTTGTATCGAAACTGATTCTCATTCTCGTTCGCTAATTCTTATTCTATAAACATCAAACATCCCCTTATATTCACTATCTTTAATTATGTTTGTTTTTCCTTCCCAAATCGTGTATGAACACTATTGCTTGGCAAAGATATCATTGAGGCGTCCGTATGACGGAATGAATAATTCCAAGGCATTGCAAACAATGCTGAATCTGCCTTTGTAACATATTACTTTTCATAATGTTATGATCACCTGGTGGCTATTTTTCTCCTAATGATACGATATGTAGCATATTTCGTAATGGGATTGGTGTCAACTCGATACATTGACTTGAAAGACGTGTTCAGCCATGTGCTTGATCCTCTCCCAACATCAATGTTTGATGATAATGGCAACATGAGGATAGCAACTTCAAAATCCATGCTGAAGAAGAAACTTCAAATTGTTTAATCAACACGAGCTTCATTGAAGCCAGATGTGATCATTATTAATGGTTGCGAACTTTTATGGTGCATCCGTTGGCCATCCAATGCGACTGTGCAGGATTTTGTTAACATTTACTGGCGTTATGTGTCACACCGACTGAATACGTGTGATGTGTTTCTGATATTTGACCTATACTATGAGTACAGCATCGAGAGTGGCACAAGAAAGAGTCGAATGAGTCAAAAATCTGGCATTGGTCATAAACTAAAGCTGAGTACACCGTTACCAGCGCAGCAGACGTTCCTGACCATGTAGAAATCAAGGTTCAGCTGATTGACATGATTTGTGAGCAGCGCAAAGACAAAGTCATGAACATCCCTACAATTGCGAAAGGCTTCAATCACAAGTTAATGATCACAGATTCCTCAGCGGTACCTCGAGTTATTTATTTGGGAGTTGCCATTAATATAATGGACTTGAGAAGTCACGAGGAAGCTGATGTTATCATTCCTGAGCAATTGGTATCTGCTGCTTTACAGGGAGCCAGAACGGTGACAGTAATCGGTGATGACATTGATGTGTTCGTCCTACTGCTTCACTACTATGTGCTCAAATACTTGGCCTGCTCTCTTCTGATGGAAGGAACTAGTGCCAAATTAACAGTAATAGACATAGTAGCGACACAAAAGAAACATTCAGCGATTGTACCTCAGCTATTAGCCGCACATGCTCTGTCTGTCTGTGATACTGTAGCTAAACTAAGCGGCCTTCGTAAGGCAACAGTTGTCAAGAAGCTGCTGAAGGGTCACACACTGGAGAAACTTGGTGACTTAAGTGCTGATATACAGGAAATTATTGCAGAAGCTACCTATTTTGTTGCCGCATTCTTTGGGATGAAATCAAATGGCAGCATGTCTGATATCAGATGCGATGTTTGGTTGGCAAAAACAAGAAGCAAGAAAGCCAGGAAGACTGCTAAGCTACAATCTGTACCACCAACCTCAGAGTCCTTCTCCGAAAATGTCAAAAGGGCACACCTTCAGACATGTATCTGGAAAAGTGAAATGGACGCAGATCCACCTGACGAAATTTGGATGGATCAAAGATAAAAATGATAAAGTTCTTACACCTGTGAAAATCCCTGCAAATAAACGGCATGCTTCTGATGATTTGTTGCGGATGTGCGTCTGACCAGCCCTGTGCAACAGCAAGGTGTGTATGTTATGCAGCCCAGATAGCATGCACATCGTTTTGCAACTGCTTCCTGATAAGTAACTGTCAAAATTGATTGACAAACGAGGCTACATAATTTAACGATGAAGAGGCAAATAGTGATACCGATAATGAAAATGATGTTAAACAGCTAACCATGTTAGTGTTTGAGAATCATTCGTGAGACTGTTTTGGCTTACATCTGCACAGACAAGTGACTGAACACTGAAGATCATGATGGGTTTTACTTACTGCAGTAAACAATGACTTTCCGTGACCAGCAAACACATTGTAATTGTATTATGAATACAAGTCACTCCATTGTTTTGGTGTTAATGTTCAAATAACAAAAAAACATTTTAAAAATAATTTCGCTCTTTTTGTGGCCTTTTCATCGGGTAACAATTGCAGTGGTAAACTATAAGACCGCTAGACCTTTTTTAACATCAAGTACGATTTCCTTGACCACAAAAACCTACATGTCGACACAAAAAGCATGTGTATTGCTCATATAATACAGAAGATATGGCAATTTTATGTTTTGGCAGCCATCTTGTCTGCCATCTTGAATTTTTCAAATTACCCAAAAAAACTTTTAAACATTAAACATATTTTTGTTTATCATTAAAACCTATATGTCGACACAAAAATCATGTTTCTTGCTCATATAATACAGAAAATATGGCAATTTTATGTTCGGCAGCTATTTTGTGCGTCATCTTGACTTTTTCAAATTGCCCAAAATACCTTTTCAACATTAAACATGGATTCCTTGACTACAAAAACCTATATGTCGAAGCAAAAAGCATGTTTCTTGCTCATATAATACAGAAGATTTTATGTTCGGCAGTCATCTTGTCCGCCATCTTGAATTTTCCAAATTGCCCAAAATACTTTTTTAACATTAAATATTGTTTCCTTGACCACAAAAACCAATATGTCGACACAAAAAACATGTTTCTGTCTCTTATACTGCATAAGTTACGGTGATTTTATGATTCGGCGGCCATCTTGTCCGCCATCTTGAATATTTCAAATTCCCCAAAGGTGCCAATGTGGCATCATTAAGATTTTGAGTAAGCTCATAATGTAGAACATTGTTATGCAAAACCATTTTGTGCGGACTGTTTTTTTGGGTTAGGCCAAACATTTGCATTTGGCAACCGGACCATTTTTTATAACGTTTTGTGCATGCTTTCAGTTATTAAACCGGCTATACACCACTGCACCTTGTGTGAATTTCTGGTTTATCAACCAGCGACATTGCTTTGAAACGCAATATCTATGAAAGATTATTTCGTTTGAACACCGTTTAAATTACTCAACATACCTCGAATTTAACACCAGAAAAGCACTGAACATTCTTAATGAAGTTAAATATATCAAGCTATGATTTGAAGGTTGGTTATATTATTTTATGTTATGCTATGTTATACTTTTCTCATGCCACATGTGTATACTTCATTCTCTACATATTGATATTTTTATGAAAAACGTTCTAAAGTAAACGTCAATGCTAGGGAAATAGCAATAGGAAATTATTTATTTACCGCATTGGAGAATAAGCAATTCCTTCACGAGATGGTAGGTGTTATCTTTTCTCACAAACAAGCGGATGCAAGTGCACAACTAATACGCCTACCATCCCATGAAATACTGTAGTGTTGTCTAATAGGATGGCAGTTTATTGCGAACCATTGCGTGTTCAAGTTAAATAAAGTTTAACTTAGTAGTATCCTGCATTCACATGAAGTCATAAAATGTATTTTTAATTACGAAGTGTATATGTTTCGCAACATTGGCTACATGTCATCGTCAAATATAGCATTTAAAGAGACACATAGGGGTCTTTAATTACGTATTAAAAATATGTAGTCATCAACACGAAAATAACATCTACACAAGAAACTTTACTATGTTCTTCTTAAAGCCGATATTCAAATAACATAAGATGACATATATGTTAACATGCACAACTTTGTCTTTTTTCTCTAAGAATCGTCCTCAGGCTGTTATTATTGAAAATCTATCGGAAAAACGCCCATCAATGTTAGAACAACTCAGCCTCATTGTTGATCTGTTACTACCCACAATTTGTCTATGCTTCACTTTCATATTGGTGAATCGAGTGCATTTTTGTTCGTAAGAAATAGAGTTTAGGGCAAAAACTTACAACTACGAATGACTCATGAATGTCAATGTCGTCTGTGGAATAAGTCTACGTTATCAAGCTGTACTTGTTACTGTGATCCACGTTTGATGATTAGAATGCTTTTAGGGTATGTGAACAATGTCATATGTCGAACCCGATTCTATTTAATGTACTTTACGATTAATTTGTTTTATCTAGTGCACATAGTTCCCGAGAATCAAAGCAAAATGCATCAACTTTATATTTAAGAAATAGAACATCGTTTACTGTGAATTATCGTTTAATATATCATGGTTTGGAGTTCAATTGTAAACAATAATTTCACGAGCCCGAAGGGCGAGTGAAATTATTGTTTACAATTGAACGACAAACCGTGATATATTATAGATAATTCACCGTAAACGATGTTCTATTTCTGTTCTAATACCCCTAAAATGTGAAAATAATGCACACATCTGAAACCTTTCGCATTGCTTTGCTTACATGTACTCTCCTAACGTTGCATGCGTTACAATGCGAAATGCTGACAATGCTGTTCTGACAATGCTGATAGATTAGCAATGAGTGGGAGAATATCGCACAGTTTAATTTTGAAAACAATAAATAGCAAAGCATGTTTATAATGTCAAATACAAGTCATAATAGGGCTTTATTTAAAGGTTCTGAAGCCATAAAATAATACATTTTTTTCCTGATCACACCAATTTATTTGTATGCAGGCATTAATTTAAACGCTAGAAATAATGCAAACAAGAACAATGCCAGATTATTTTGTGTTATTAACGTGTAACGTGTTTAATAACATGACACCGCGGCAGTGGCTTAATGGTAAAGCATCCGTCTCTTATACGGGAGGTCGTGAGTTTGAACACCTGTTGAGTCTTAACAAGGACATCATAAACATTGTACAAGAAGCTATCTGGGTTAACGTGTATTATATATATAGAGAATATGATTTTAGTGCCTGATCCTATCCAGTTTATCAGGGGAGGCTGAGAAAAAAAATAACTCCGAGGCTATTTATCATGTTGTTCGTTTAAAATCATTTAATTTAGCTTTTTTTCAATTTTTTCCACATTTTTTCCCCGTTCAAAACTACCCAGACGTCATCAAATATATCCTGACGTCATCAAAAAAGGTGCTGACGTCATCAAAATAAGTGCACCTGACGGGATCGGAAGGTAACTGCCGAGATAAGGTTTTATCTCAGGCACCCTGTTTCTCGGCAGAATTGTGCAGATCGACATGATAAATGGCAGTGCTAGCACTGGTCGGTTTGGATTGATTATATTGTAGACTGGTACGATAGTATTAAAACGTGGAAGCACTATAAAGTTGAGCATACAAACGCGACGTTAAACCTTAAACACATATATTGGTAATTTGACAGGATCAGGTGACAATCGATAGCGTGTATCGTGTGATAGGCTGTTCGAAGGTACTGCGACATTTATCATTATTCTGGATGCTATAAGGGTTGTACTGCGACATTTATCATTATTCTGTATGCTATAAGGTTTGTACTGCGACATTTGACATTATTATTATGCTATAAGGGTTGTACTGCGACATTTATCATTATTATGTATGCTATAAGGGTTACATTTGTTTATATAGTTCCGCACGCAGATATTATAGTATTTGCAAACCCAAAGTGATGTCATAAATAAAACTTTTAATAATCATTATTACATAACTAATTCATTAATTCCTGTTTTGTTAAGATACATCTCCCACCATGTTACTTAATTTACCTTAAATATACCCCGACATATTCATGAGATTAACCAATATTTGTTCGCAATTGCCTATTCTCTCTGGAATTTGGCAACTGTTCATCGTTTGTAAACATTAATTTGTTAGCAGCCGAAGGTAAATCATTTACTTGGTATTAATTATTTATTGTTATTAATTTAATTCGAAATGACGGTCAGGGAGACATTTATACACCTGAATTATTGTCGCTAATAACTATTGCGAATTTATCAACACAAATGTCTTAAAATATTATAATATCATAATGCCACTCGTTATTCGGTACACGATTCTGCACAATAATATCACTATTAACCCATTGAAATTTCAGAATCTCTGATACACATCGAGAAATATCAAGAGCCAACATATAATGTATACGCAGTCGAATATAAAGCGAAAATGTATTGATCTTCATTTTTACCAGCATGCTCCGTGCGGTTTCCGGGTAAGAATAAGATTACTGCCGAATCAGACAAACGGGTAACAATCTCCAGAACTATTAGTTGTTTGGCAAATATTAGGCGTGGTCTCAGCGAATCCTTCAATTCAGTGAAATAAAATTTAATGACAATTAGCTATTTTATAATTAATAAATGTTCAATGTAATACTGACCACAGTTCCCCAGGGTCGTGATTACAGCATGACATATTAAGCCGCTTTGGGGCTTTGTTGTTGGTACCCCATGCCTAGTTCGGTCGTGCACATTATTGTAAGCTTTGGAAAATAAATAAATTTCAAGTGATTAAATGAAGATGCATTTTACTTTAGAATTAGAGTTTTCAATCAACATTTTAAACATTTTGTGGGGCTTCACTTAGTTATACGGCTGTTGGGTGATGTCCTATTTCATTCAAGCTATCGGGGCTTTTTTAAGGGTTCGGGGCAATGCGCTCTTGTGCGAAATTGTTTAGGGTTGCCATGAACGGACCCCCATACCCCTTGTTTAACGAACATGATAAAGGGCTCGAAGCAGCCCAGGTGGAACGAAACGATGGTTTTATGCACTTTGTGTACAGGTATTGGTGGCAAAGCTATGGTGGTATGTGCTCGGGCGAATTGCAAGCAAAGCTGGTGATGGATAAATTCTTTCCAAACCCAGACGATTTTCTGGTGCATTGTGGAGATAATGGTTTAGTATTGAATTATTTTTTGTGCAAACCATTGAAGGTTTTTGTGCACAATCAGACAAGAGATTGCAAAGTTGTTGAACTTCTTTACAATCGAACTTCATGTTGTTAGAAAGTTTGTTTAGGTTCAAGTGTTGCTATACAAATTATTTTGTGGCATTGGAAAAGGCAAGCAGTTCTCACAAAATTACATGAGATAATAAATGCATGGAACAAATTGATGCAGGACTAGAATTGTTCGTTCGCAAGTTACATTATTATTGTTATATTGTGGTAGGGCGCAGCTCACTTTATCATATATACAGTATTGTATGTGCGTTACATAATCATAAAATGATATATCCAATTTTCTCTGGCGGCTGGTTAGGGATTCGCCTTTTGTCAAAATATTTTCTTTTGGCGGTGGCATTATCAACATTTAATTTTGATCGCTGACATATGGCCGTCATTGAATCCTTCAATTCTGAGAAATACTATTTAATTAACTATTTTATAATTAGTAAATTTCAGTGTTATAGTGAACGCTGTTCCCCTGGGTCGGGGCTTTCTTGTTGGTCCATCATGCATAGTTCGGTCGTGCACATTATTGCAAACCTTCAAAAATATATAATTTTCAGGTGATTAAATGAAGAAGCATTTTACTTTTGAATTAGAGTTTGGAATAAACATTTTATTGAAACATTACCATGCCTTGTTTTGTTTAAGCGTATTGTTTTTTTAAGGTATCAGGCTCTTGGGCAGTGCCATTCTTTGTATGTTTCTTACGTGTTAGTCAAGTTTGTGCCTTCGTCAACCCTTTTGTGTTTGTGATGTCGTTTACTTTTATTATTACTTTTGCCTTCTTGTTTGTCTGTTTCCATGTTTGTTTCTGTGTTTTGTGGTTGACTGTCCTCCTTGAATGCTACTTTCCCTGTCCGATCTTTTTATATTTCTTTTTCCTAATAACACGGGATATTACTAGTAAATAGTCAGAGCTATTTGGAGGCACCCATTGTTTCGGTAAGCTAGATATGCAGTGGTAATATAAGTAGAATTGCGCATGCGTATCAATTACATCTTTTTTCCTGGGAAAAACTGAATTCGGTTCGCATCTGGTATTGATGAGAACATTTTTACCCACCCTCCTCACCCTATGTTTTCTTAGCGATGTAGTTCGATTATCATACTCGATAACTAAATTGGCCTAAATACTATTTAACATATTTCGGATGATTCCTTTCGTGCTGTAGGTCAACACTGTAAGTCTTCCGCTAAGAACACGATCCTGCTGTTGTCTGCATATCATTTCAGCGTACAGATCAATATGCCGAAGAACAGAGAGCCGTGCGGCTACATGAGCATATCGATATACCGGAAGATATGCTTGTGTTTCCAAGCTCCGGCACCTTTCATTGTCACTGTCTCAATATAGCTGTGTGTGGTTGAATGCTTAAATGTGGACCACTCATATGAGCTATAATTGTATGCATGTATGCGCCTATATGTTAATTGTGCCTCCAGACGAGTGTGTTATGATGTAGAGATACAGTTCATCAACGTGTGTTGCAGCTAATTTTGTAAGGAGTGAATTCATAGGCTTGATTTCTGTGTATCTCGTCATAGCTAGGCGCCCTGCCGTAGTTCGTCCGAAGGTTGTCTGTCCTTGGTAGTTCACAAATATTTTTCCCTATATATATATATATATATATATATGAACTTATTATATGCCGACTGGTACCTTTAGAGACTAGTGATTTGAATAATTTTTAGCATGGTGAACCTTGTTCACCAAGCTTTAGTAACCATGCTTTTTCACGAATCCTAACTACAGCCTCACTGATGAATCGACGCATTGCCTGAAAAAGAAGACCCATATTTTAACAGGTGTTTCTTCTTTTCTAGTGTGGATACCATAAGGTAATGTCATTTAGAAATTTCAAATAATTTACTGGTTTGAATTGTTTGTTTATGTAGCTATTTCATCTATATTTATGCTATTGTCATCCTTGC
Organism: Cyrtodaria siliqua; assembly: GCA_037043455.1. NCBI lineage: Eukaryota > Metazoa > Mollusca > Bivalvia > Adapedonta > Hiatellidae > Cyrtodaria > Cyrtodaria siliqua. The sequence continues at coordinate 69,779 of JAWPHD010013171.1, forward strand.
TATGAAGGTAAAATGACTGATTGGTAGTAAAATAATCCTGAATACTTGTGCCAATCGTGTTGGTGAGACCGAATGCAAATCAACAAGATATGACTGGGTATATATGACGTCATTTGATCCCGAGTGACTATTTTTAGACTTTATGTCTATTCGGACACTCCGGTTTTAGAATAAGTCCGATTATAGTTCATCAACTTTGTAAGGGATTGTTAGCTCAGTCGGGAGAGCGGCAGGCCCAGAAAATTATAAAGCGAGCGGGGTGGGTTCTAATCTGAGCAGGACCCAATTATTTTATTCTAATTATATTTTTTTTTATGTAAAAACGTTTGTTTAACTCATGCCTAATGGTCTTAAAATTATAAAATTGTTCCAGTTCACGATATAAAACACTATCAATCAAACTTTGAAGCTAGAAACATTTTGTTAATGTCTAAAGTTTCAGAACACCATATAGTTAGGGCGGAATCGCACGTAATATGCTGGAATTAACCCTGATGCGTCACCTAGGACAGGACGTATTACTGTGCAGAACGAATTTCTTTGCAAATAAAATATTTCGTAGTCTCATTATGTTTTGGTCATGTAGAATAAAAAATATTACATCCTTTAAGACTAAAGTCGGAAAACAAATTGTGTG
>JAWPHD010013172.1:0-70407 GCA_037043455.1 Cyrtodaria siliqua
GTGTGGGGGTGGCAACATAGAAATATGTAAAAAAAAAAAAAAAAAAAAAAATATTCAAGATTTGAGTTGGGGTTGTGGGGTGTGGAGGGGAGGGGAGGGGTGGGAAGGGGAGTGTGTGGGTGGGGGTGAGTGGGGTGTGGGTCGGGGGCAACATAGCTATTTGTAAGAATTGACAAAAGCAACATAGAAATATGTAAAAAAAAAATGAGTTTCGAGTAAGGGGGTGGGGAGGGGAGGGCAACATATGTAAGAATTGACCAAAACAACACAGAAATATGTAAGAAAATAAAAATATTCCAGTTTCGAGTGGGTGGGGGACAAAATAACTATGTGTAAGAATTGACAAAAACAACAAAAATATGTAAAAAAAAATAAAAACAAAAAAATATTCAAGTTTTGAGTTGGGGTGGGGGGGGGGCGTGGAGGGAAGGGGTGGGAAGGGAGTGTGTGTGGGGCAGGGGTGTGTGGGTCGGGGCAACATAGCTATTTGTAAAAATTGACAAAACCAACATAGAAATATGTTTAAAAAAATGAGTTTCGAGTGAGGAGGTGGGGAGGGGAGGGCAACATATGTAAGAATTGACCAAAACAACACAGAAATATGTAAGAAAATAAAAATATTCCAGTTTCGAGTGGGTGGGGGGACAAAATAACTATGTGTAAGAATTGACAAAAACAACAAAAATATGTAAAAAAAAATAAAAACAAAAAAATATTCAAGTTTTGAGTTGGGGTGGGGGGGGCGTGGAGGGAAGGGGTGGGAAGGGGAGTGTGTGTGGGGGAGGGGTGTGTGGGTCGGGGCAACATAGCTATTTGTAAAAATTGACAAAACCAACATAGAAATATGTTTAAAAAAATGAGTTTCGAGTGAGGAGGTGGGGGAAGGGGAGGGCAACATATGTAAGAATTGACCAAAACAACACAGAAATATGTAAGAAAATAAAAATATTCCAGTTTCGATTGGGTGGGGGGGACAAAATAACTATGTGTAAGAATTGAAAAAAAAACAACAAAAATATGTAAAAAAATTAATTGAGTTTCGAGTGGGGGGGGGGGGGGGGGGGGGGGGGGGAACATATGTGTAAGAAGCTATGTAAGAATTGACCAAAACAACACAGAAATATGTAAAAAAAAATAAAACTATTCCAGTTTCAAGGGGGTGGGGGACAAAATAGCTATGGGTACGAATTGACAAAAACAACACAGAAATATGTAAAAAAACTAATAAATCAATCTGAGTTTCGAGGGGGTTGCGGGGAGAGGCAGGGTGACAGGTGACAAAATAGCTATGTGTAAGAATTGCCAAAAACAACACAGAAATATGTAAAAAAACAACAAATAAATAAATCTGAGTTTCGAGTGGTGGTGGGGGAGTGGGAGAGAGGCCGGGGGGGGGGGGAGGGGGAGTAGGCAACATATATATAGGTTTAAGAAGCTATGTGTAAGAATCAATTAAAACATCACAGAAATATGTTAAAAAAATACAAAAATTGAGTTTCGAGTGGAGTGTGTGGCGTGGCAAGGCGGGGCGGGAGGAAGGGGGGTGGGGAGGGGGGTGGGGGTGGGCAACATATATGTGTAAGAAGCTATGTGTAAGAATTGACCAAAACAACACAGAAATATGTAAAAAAAAAATATATATATATATATATTTCAGTTTTGAGATGGGGGTTGGGGGCGTGGAAGGAAGGGGAGGGCAACATATGTAAGAATTGACCAAAACAAAACAGAAATATGTAAACAAATAAAAATATTCCAGTTTCGAGGGGGTCGGGGACAAAATAGCTATGTGTAAGAATTGACAAAAACAACAAAAAAATGTAAAAAATAAATAAATAAAAATAATAAAAATTCCAGTTTTGAGTTGTGTGGGGAGGGGAGTGAGGTGGGGGGGGGGGCGTAGAGAGGAGGAGGTGGCAATATAGCTATGTGTAAGAATTGACCAAAACAACACAGAAATATGTAAAAAAAATAAAACTATTCAGTTTCGAGAGGGTTGGGGGACAAAATATCTATGGGTAAGAATTGACAAAAACAACACAGAAATACGTAAAGAAAATAAAGAAATAAAAAAATCGAGTTTCGAGGGGGTTGGGGGAAAGGCAGGGTAATAGGTGACAAAATAGCTATTTGTAAGAATTGACAAAAACAACACAGAAATATGTACAAAAAAACAACAAAATAAATAAAATTGAGTTTCGAGTGTTGGGGGTAGTGTGGGGGTGGCAACATAGAAATATGTAAACAAGATAATTAAAAAACCCAGCTATGTAAGAATTGACCAAAACAAAAAATAAAAAATAAATACGAATATTCCACTTTCGTGTGTGTGTGTGTGGGGCAGGGGTGGGGGTGGGGGCAAGGGGGTTATGCAGGGGTGTATGTGTAAGAATTGACCAAAACAACACAGAAATATGTAAAAAAAAATAATTAAAAAATCCAGCTATGAAAGAATTGACCAAAACAACACAGAAATATGTGAAACAAATAAATAAAATTCCAGTTTTGAGTTGCGTGGGGAGGAGGGGGCGGGGAGGGGGGAGAGGTGCGTGGATGGGCGTGGGGGTGGTCGAAGAATTGTCAAAAACATCAGAAATATGTAAAAACATATATAAAAATAATAATTGAGTTTCGAGTTGAGTGGGGGGGGGGCGGGGGGAAGGGGGCGGGGGAAAGTTGGGAAAGAGGTGTGGGATTGGGTGTGGGAGAGGGGGGTGGGAAGGGCAACATATATGTGTAAGAAGTTATGTAAGAATTGACCATAACAACACAGAAATATGTAAAGATTCCAGTTTCGAGTGGTTGGTGGCGCAGGGGGCTTGAAGCGGAGAGGGGTGGGTCGTGGGGAAGGTGGGTGAGCAACAATATGTGTAAAAAGCTATGTAAGAATTGACCAAAACAACACGGGAATATGTAAACAAAAAATTGTTTCGAGTGTGGGGTGGAGGTGGGTGGGAAGGGGAAAGGTGGAGGTGGGGCGTGGTGGTGGGGGAGGGGTCAACATATATATATGTGTAACAAACTATGTGTAATAATTGACTAAAACAACACAGAAATATATAAGTTTAAGAATTGACTATTGACTAAAACAACACAGAAATATGTAAAAAAAAATGTGTGGTGGGGGGAGTGGGTGCGGGGGTAGAGGAGGGAGTGCATGCCCCAATATCGGTCAGTTATAAATAAGATGCATAATGCAAATTTATAGATAAACACAGCTTATACGCAAACTTTGATGTGGGACGCCGACCCCGACGCCGGGATGATTACATACGCTCTCTTATTTTACATTTTGAAATCAGTTTTATGTTCTAAAAATTTATTGTATAATGTACCTAGCCCAATTTTTCTTACGTAGGAAGAGCATAGCGTCCGCTCCTGGAGCGGCCATTTCTAACGGTGTTTCCTTCAAAACTTATTCCGATAAAAAGTCTACTTAACGACGACTTGTAGTTTGCACAAGACAACTTAAGAAATGTACATAACAACTTATGAAATGCACATGACACCTTGGAAAATGCACATAAAAACTTAAAAAATGCATATAACAACTTAGAAAATGCAACAGACAACTTAAAAAATGCACATAACAACTTACGAAATGCACATAACAATTTAGAAAATGCACATAACAACTTCGAAAATGCACAACTTAGAATATGCACATAACCACCAACGAAATGCACATAACAACTTAGAAAATGCACATAACAACTTGGAAAATGCAAATGACAACTTAGAAAATGCACAAGACAACTTAGAAAATGCACATGCCAACCTAGATAGTGCACATAACAACTTATTAAATCCACATAACAACTTACTAAATGTACATAACAACTTAGAAAATGCACAGGACAACTTAGAAAGCGTACTGCACAAAATGCAAAAGGTCAGCCGAGGCTTTCCATAAGTGTCGGTGGCCTCGTTGGTACCAAATCTTACCATCGGTGGCCATTGGCAACCAAGCGATGGGAGAACCCTGAACGAACAAATGCAGCTCATCATGTTTTTGATAGTTTTTGATATAAATTTTAGAAGTGAAGGTAGACAGGGTATTCATTTGGACGATACAGTAAGTTTCCCAGAATTCTACCAAGGCTTTAAGATTTTAACAGGTGGTCAACATTCTCACTTTACTATGGAAGGGGCATGGAGACTCATTTACGATATTATAACCATAACATCTTCTTGGAGAAATAACGTTTCTTACGCTATAATCATGATATTTATTTTTTTATATTTTACGATAGGTTTTCATTAAATGTCGTTTTTAATCGAAAGAATGGACTTATACTTTTTTTTTATGGAATTTATGCGCGGAAACTTTGCCTTTGGACTTGATTCAAACTGTGCGTGATTCATCGAAGTTGACACATGCATTCTCATTTTGCCTCATTTTGCCATTATCAAATTTCGCTATCGTTTTTCACGAGATTTCGAGCTCGCGGTCTTAACACTAACTCTGTATAGTGAGTATACAGTGTTTATTTGGTTTTAGACACATTTTAGAACGAATAATGCAAACTATCGTGAGAGCGCTGTCTGCTCTAAAAATCTAAATGTAACCCTGCAACAGTTGACGAAGCACTCGGAAGCGTTTCAACTTAGAGACTTACGCTAACAAATAAACTGAATAAAAGTAAACTGTACATATCATGCCGAATAAATATGTGTGTATTAATTACGCTGACGATGCGCCGACGCTAAGCACAACAAAGGAATTGTGCAGATCAAAATGGTTTATTTATGGCACAGGTAACGTTAATGTAAACGCAAAAGTTAAAAAAGTCAGCGTGCCTTTTTAACGAAGCGTACGTTTCTAATTAGTTGTTTCTATTAACGGCTGGGTAAATCGGGGGATTTAATGAACATTTTACAGTAATATTATACACAAATAATTGACTTAAAGTCTCTTTCATCTCCGTTAAGGTTAACAATAAACATATTCTGACTTTAATTATATTTTTGGATTTCTTACTTGTAAAGCGTATTATATTTACAATAATGTCATTGCAGTTCATTAAACAAACTATACGATTTTTATCTGTATTTGAATCCATTTTTTCTTCCTTGTATTTCTTATATAAGCATTTGAAATAAAATAAAATGCTTATTGTTTTGTTTGTTATACCCATGACATATTTTGTAACATTTTGTTTTAAATAAACTTTGTTTAACATTATTTCATATATATTGCAATCCAGATATTACCGATCCTTCAAATTTCAAATCAATAAGGGTGAATTTCAAATCACCCTTAAACTGTACTTGTAACCAATCTACTAACCTTTAAGGACACGAATGTGATAATTTAAAACACTTGATTCAATACAAATACCACAAAACATAAAATAAGCGGTGAACACACAATGCATTTAATAGGTTCAATAGCATACATACGAGGGCTGGTAAACAAATCCCCTAAACTTATTACATATATCATATTTTATTTGGAGATGGTATATTGACTGTTTAAATGTCAAAGTGATTGTTTAATGGCGTGTTGGCGATTTTAACCAGGGAAAACATCTAAGCTGTAATGGTCTGCATCCATGCGTGCCACCTTCCAATCTCATTAAAATCATTACGCTTTGATAATCTCCGCTATAGTAGCGCAGAGTATCGCAGTGAGATAAAGGGCCTGATTTTAATGAGATTGGCCAACTTCTTGATGTTTACGTTACTGTGACGTTATCCAATTAATTGTGACGTTATATTTGTCGTCCAATAAGAATACGTGTTTTATTTAAACACTACAAAACCGTTCATCATACACTATCCAGGTGTTTAGGTCATATAATAATGTATATGTTCCGGTTAAACGTATAGGTTTATTCACGCTTCATAAAATACATGTGATTGAATATGCGTAATATGAATTATGAGTTGGTAACTCTTACATCAACGCTCCAGTTTTGGGGTTTGGCCTGGCTGGTTAAAAACGTTTATATTGTGTCTATGGAGTTTGGATTCTCAAAATATGTATATTTTGTATGTTTCAGATCAGAGACGTCTCTGATCAAAGTGACGTAAGTTGCTGTGGATGATAACTAGTATGTAATCTAACTGAACACCACGCACAATCAGTTTAAATCGGCTTTACATTTTATAGTGTTTTTAAGTTTTCATTTATTGAAGCTTGGTAAAAATTGCTGACGTTCAAATAATCTCATCTCCGCAGTAATCGGAAAATCTTTTTTCTTTCCACAATAAGTCAATGTTTTAACTGCTTTGATTCGTCTCTGCGATTATCGATTATCGATCATGTATTTCACAAATGTGTTTTTAAACTATAATCACATGAGGTGATATACTAGTAGCCAATAAAACAAGGATATATTCTAAGGTAGTGTATACAAATATAAAAACAGCTATATGTGATGTATGCTGTATTTTGGTCGTGTCAGAATTAGTTCAAAGACATTTTGATAACCCCTCGTATGTACAGGAGCATGCGCCTTGCATTTTATTTCTTCAGATGAAAAATTCAATTCAGTATGAGTGGATCGTCTAAATAATAATGCTTCGTGTGATAACTATATTGGCCAACTGTCTGGTTTGGGTATCGGCCTATTGGGATGGAATGACTTACTACAATGGCCGATATAGTGCTGATGGAATAGCATATACCTTAGGTAACATATGATTTTCTGTTAACTGTTCTCAACTTCTGCTAGTACACTATTTTTAATAAAGCAACCACTCCTGCCCGCAATCTCTCCCAGAGGCTATTACATTGACCTCAATCAACGTCTAAGAAAAATAGCCTTCCGCGATCACACGATAGTTTGTCACATGACCATAGCACAAATATCAAAATGGCGAACAGAACTTGATGTAAATTTTGATGTAAAACGTGAAACCACCAGATTGACACGTAAACAGTCGAAAGAAACACGACTTTTTTTCTACATTTTGATATATATTTTAAGTTAGTTATTTAATTTAAGGTATGTTGTTAAGAGGTATATGATATTGGAAAGTGCTGGTAAGCAAAATGCTGTACTGTAACCCTATGGGTGCGTATTTTTATTGTTTTGACGGCGAAGTGATATGCCAAAGAACAAACCCTTTATTCTACCGCAATATAATTCTGAGCATAATGTACTGTATATTTAAAACATTCAAGCCGAACTTAATTTTCTTTTGTAATTTAAGCATTTCATATAAAGTTAATTCAGAAAAATATTAGCGTAATCAAGAAATTTTGCTTTTCCATCGTTTTTCATCGTTTGCCAAGGTTCTTGGTAGTTGACGAGAAACTGACAGAGGTGTATGTCTATGCAAGGAATTGTTTATGCAAGGAACGACAACTCTGGGTAGAGATTGTCCTTCCCGGTTGACTTTGTATTTTTGTGAATGCTACGCTTCCTGTTCTCGACAGTAACAGGCATGTTTAAGGATACATGTTTAAAGACCGGATCTCAAAATCTTCAATAACAGTACGGTAGGCCATTAAGAAAATAAGGCACGGTAGGAGTGGCTTATCCACTGGTCAGTTTGTGCTGTTTGTAAACATAAACACATGTGGAATGGAAGAGCAATAAACTTCAGTGTGGTGAAATCTGTATATCAGAGATAAAGATGAAGAGGTTATCATTCTAGGCAATTATCTATTACCTATCAATAAGTGGAATTATAAACTTTGGAGTGTGTCCCTATTTGACTCCAATTAAAACAAATACTCACAATTTCTTTCCACAAGTAACTCAAATAGAACTTCTTTTGTATACATGTATAAAGTGTTCAGGTAATAAACCATTACTAACAGAAACATAGGGCATTTGAATGACCAATGCTTCCTAAGTTATGTATGACATAGAAGGGATATAATGCCAACGTGTGTTTTAGAAATGGTCAGGCAATGGTTTCCAAATTTTACCAAGTGTTCCCAACATGGGTCATTTATGGGAATTGAGTTAGGACATATGTACATATTGAAATCTTTGTACACATAATATATATGAAAAAATAATTACTTTCATAATATCTGATGTCATGCCTCTGTAAGCAACTTCATAATGTGTAGGTGATCTAAACACTGTATTATTTATAGCACAGTGTTAACTACAATATTCCCCGCCATATATATTCTCCAGCATCTAAACTCTAGTTGGCCGGTAGACAGGTCATGACCTTTCATCAACTGTCAATCACCAGTAGTGAAAGTTTGAATTTTACAACAGTTTTCAAAAAATATTTTTTTGGATATAACACTCACAAATGTCACAGTGCTTTCAAATTCATAGGAATATTCATCAAACATTCAAAAACATTTATGGCAAGTTTCAGCAAAATGTGTGAGGTAGGTCTTTTAAAATAAAACATACACTATAATGATCACTCATGCATACTGGTTTGAGCTTGTCCGTCCGTCCGTCCGTTTGCTTGTAGACAGCTTAGAGTGGTCAGTGATAGTAGCCATTTTTCCGTGTACCCAGCTTTTATAGTGTGACCCCGGCCAAGTACTGTTTAAATACACTAACTCGCCATATAACGACAAAATTACACTACAAACTCGTTTATTAAAACTCTATCCAGATGTTCAGGTTATATAATAATGTATATTTGCCGACTAAATGTAAAGCCTATTTTACAGGTTCTAAAAATACCCGTGATTGAATATGCGTAAAATGAATTATGAGTTGGTAATCTTAATTCGACGCTCCAGTTTAGGGGTTTGGCCTGGCTAGTTAAAGCCAGTTATATTATCTCAATAGAGTTTGTTTTCTCAAAATATGTAAGTTATATATATACCTCATCATCGGTGGATTTAAAAACGGTGTAAATTTTAATGTAAAATGTGCCTCTAATTTAAACTAATACGTCTAACATTATCAGAAAAAAAACAACAACATAGAATAATGAATGATTAGCCTTTACAATTTCCGCAAAATGGCTACAGCATGTGGTTGTTTTAGGTTTACCACCACAAATTACATGTCAACCTCCGAAGTGTAGTCGAATGTTGTTCCTATAATAAAAAGTAATCCTTAAAACTTATACAATCATGTTTTTATTTAATAGGCTAATACGCATTTTAACAATAGCGCATGGGCTAAATCTAGTACGACGGCGATGTTATGAAATTGTCAGTTTAGTTACATTAAGTTAAGGGTTAAGTTGCCAAATACGGAATGAATTCTCACAAAAGCGGAGAATGTAAATACCAAAATGTCTGATAAATAAATGAGTAACAAAAGCATACTCGATCGGCGTGATATCTTTATCTTTAGTGAGTTTTATACATGCATGTGTGGTATTTAAGGTTTGTTCTATTTGAAAACGGCGGTTGTTTATGCAGCCAGTGCATGATGACTTCTGAAAGCTCTCTTGATGGGGTCGATCCTGATAACTGCCTACTACATAAAGAATCGCGCCTTAGCCCCATGGTAGGTACCCACCATAAGAGCCATGCTTTTGCAGCTAGGAGCTTATCCTGCTTTACAGAATAAGTACTGATAAGGGAGATCCTTTTGAAGCAACAAACACACCCAAGAGAATAAAGTAGCAGACTTGGTTTTAGTGAGTCTTTTCATTAGAAGTATTGTAAAAAGCAACACCTCTCACGTCCCTGGCACCAACTTAAGCGGTAGTCTGCTTCAAATTCACCTATATAGCGCTCTTTGATCATGTAGATCCAAAAAGACCAGTAAAATAACATTACTGATTTATAGCACAGGGATATTTTTGCAGGGGCCACATTGCACCAAACGAACGCCAGTGTGAATGTAAATAAATACTGATAAAGGAGATCCTTTGGAAGCAACACACACACAACCAAGAGAATAAATTAGACTCGGTTTTACCCCCTCTAGTACCGGCTTAAGCGGTATTCTACTTCAAAGCCACCTATATTGGGTTCATTGATCCCAAAGACCTTCACAGTCTCCAAAAAGGACACGTGGGGATAAACCATGTTCTTCTCCAACCTTGTGCCGTTAGACAAGCATAGGTGCTCGTTAGCTCTGCATTTAAAGTATTCATAATTCAGTCGTCAGACAAAAATATTGTTGGAGGCTTTGCCTGCATGAACTAGAAAAAAATTAGTATGACGATTCTGCATTCCCTTCTTAAGATGACGTAAATTGTAAGATGACGTAAATTGTAAGATGACGTAAATTGTAAGATGACGTAAATGTAAATTGTAAGATGACGTAAATTGTAAGATGACGTAAATTGTAAGATGACGTAAATTGTAAGATGACGTAAATGTAATTTGTAAGATGACGTAAATTGTAAGATGACGTAAATTGTAAGATGACGATGATCTTTAAAGCGGAGAGGAATTTGACTTGTAAAATTGTATATGCAATTCAAACTGCAGTAAGCATGTGTAAACCCTCCACCAACGAAGTTGAAGAGGGGATAGTATAATAATAATAAATTCTTTATTTCATGAAGGTACAACTCATTAAGATTATACAAACAACTGCACAGCACTTATAAACCATGAGACCTTCTAATAACAACATCAACTAATAAACAATATCAAGCGAATACTTGCACATACTATTAATAATATGTTACAAGCTGGCATGCAAAACAAGTATTCACTATTAACACACCTTAATTTGAGCAGAACACCTATTATATTGAAACAGAAAAAGTTTATAATTGTATTTGAAAGCATAACTAGAAACTTTTCTTTGATGAATTCCAAGTCCGCATGGCAACATAGGTAAAATATTGTTTTAAATGTTCGGATTTAGGTCTAGGATATTTAATGTCATGTTTAATGCATGATCTTGAATTATACCTGTTATTTTCAGAGTTATTTATAGAGTATGAATTGCTTTATAAACTAAAAGACCTGCTTGATTTTATCGAAAAATATTTGATTTGAAATGCATAATATATCGTTTGTATATTTTTGAATGGTTTACATATGTGTTTTAGACGTAAAATTATCCATTAGTAGTTATAAGCATTTTCTCGATATTTATTGATCAACCCTCGTAGTGTTATAGCACACGCATGTACACATATATAGATTTCAAGTCAAAATGATATTGGGTTAATCAAACCGGCGTGATTATTTTGATTATTCATCCCATTTCAAGAGTCCATGTGTCTCTTTAAATAATGCATTATAGGCTAGGCGATCAATATTAAAGGGACACACGGCTATCTTGATTAAAAAAAAACTCACTGCGTTACGGTAATTTTTCTACACAACTCTCAATCATTAATATTAATTATACGAATAGTATAAAAAAAATTGTTTTTGCATATTAGTAACTGTTGATAATATTGCACCAATAATATAATTATGTTCACTTATGGTAGGATAAGATAAAAAAAAATGAAAACTCAAAACTATATTATTTATTAATTTAATTACATGCAGAGTCAAGCAGGGTTAAAATGACACTGGATAAATAAATTGAGACGCTAATGTCAAGGCTTGATAAACATTTCAAGATTTCCGTGTGTTTAATTAATATAATTATGTAAACATCTAACCGGGCGTATACCAGTTTGACACGTCCAAATGCTTGACTAGTGGTAAACATTTGCACATATGTGAAATTGAGACAAGTATCTACCTGACAGGCGGCATTTTCAAAGATCGCGATAAGTGTCATTGAGCGGTAGCACGCGTGGCTTGAGTAGACCCTGTATTTGTGTCATAGACAATGTACACGATTAAACAGTAATATAATATAAATCATTGGTCTACACTGGTGTCTTTAATATAACAGCGATGCACGTTCTTCGACGACTAGGGGAACCCAGTTTGTTAAAATAACTTGAAAAGATACAGTTGTTATTTATACTGGCTATAATTTTAAAATGGACACGTTTACCGATTTTCTTTTAATGGTTCTAGCTTTATATCACAGACATATTAATAGTTATTAGGTCTGTGTTTATTGATTAATTATAAACCATTACCACTCAAAACTGTGAAACAGTTTGCGGTTCGCATTTAATTTTAAACAATTTAGTATAATCCGTGAACGCCGATGATAGTTTATAATTATTAAACGCCGCTCACAAAATGATTGAGGCTTCCTTCTTTTTCACTACATATATATCATGTTTTAATTCAGTTTGTAATATAAATACCGAGACAATTATCGATATTTTAGTAGACTTGATTGTAAATAGATCGATAAGTTCCGCCCACAATTAACTGTATTGATACAACTATAATAAGCTCCGCCCACGGCTAATCTGTATTTGCTTAAACGAAATAAGCCGTGACCAAGTAATGTCTGATATATTGTAATTCCGAGAGGTTTTTGAGAAGACACAGATCGTATCAGGCAATTATCTATCGAAAGCCTGAGTTTTCGAGAATGGTTTATTTTATATTTTGTAGGATTTATAACCATGTTATTTATAGTGCACCATTTATTATGCTATTATTTAAGTCTGTTTGTAATTTACTCTCAATGGACGACACATCCAGACCTGTTGTATGTAGCATGGAGTCATCAGCATACTGTCAACTGAAGCTTCTTGAAGTTAAAGGTAGATCATTTACATAAATGAAGAACAAAATTGGTCCTAGGATGGATCCCTGAGGGACACCTCAGATTGATACTGTCGAACTCTGACTACTTGTGTCCTGTTAGACAGATGTGACAGAAACCAACGTATTGTTAAATGCGAAAAATGATACAAACGCAATTTGTATAATAGTATCTCATGATCCACCATATCAAAAGACTTTCTCATGTGAGGGAAAACACTGCCAGCAAACTTTTCAGAATCAATTTGTTTCAACAAACTATCAACAAGGTTAATAAGTGCTGCTTGGCAAGAATGATTTTTACGAAATCCAGACTGAGCCGAGTACAAATTATTAAATTGTTTAAAGAAAGATTACAGTTGCGCTGCAACATGTTTCTCAAAGAGTTTGGAAATTGCTGGTAATGATGAGTTAGGTCGTCTATAATTGTTCGGGTCATCGTTTGGTCCATTTCTGTGTATAGGTAACACGCATGCCTTTTTTTAGCTGATCAGGAAATATGCCTTGATCTATGCATTTATTAATGATTGAAGTGATAGCATTAACAATGCAATCCGATGCTGCTTTTATAATACGAGGTCCAATACCTTCTATACCTGTTGCTTTATTTATATCTAAATATCTTTATTTTTATCAATTATTCCCTTACTTCGAAAATCGCGATGTAATCTATTTTAAATATTGCCTGTTTTAATTTATTATCAAAACGTTTTCTTTTAATTCAGGGTAGTTATTTGCATATAGTGGAGTTTTGTTTATTGTATTAGCAATATTAACAATATGGTAATTTAGCTATACTTTTCTCTCCCTCAACTGCAACATTATTAATATTTAAAATTGGTGGCAATTTAATAATAGTTTGATTGGTCTGTGCAGATATCGATTTAAGATGCGACTAAATCAATTTAGAGTCTTCGTTTTTTTTGTGTTTTTTTAATTGCATTTACAAAAAACTTTTTCTTTCCTAAAGAAATCAGATGGTTAGTTTTATTCCTCCATGTTTTATATTCTGGTAATTTTTATCTTTATAGAACTTATCATGTAATTTTCTTGCCTCTTTAATTTTATCAGAGTACCATTCAGGCTGTTTTGGGCGTTTAATTCGTCTCTGTTTTAAAGGAGTATGTTTAGAGAGAGCATTGTTTAACAATGAGTATAAATATTCAAGTGAAGTTTTTGGATCAGTGAGAGTTTCAGCAGTATTTATTCCTGAATTTACAACTTATTTTTAAATTCTTGTTTATCATATTTGCCAAATGATCTGTAATTAATAGTTGTATGACCGTTTAGCGAATCTTGATTTTGTCGTAAATTTTCCTAATAAAACATACACTATAATGATCACTCATGCATACTGGTTTGAGCTTGTCCGTCCGTCCGTCTGTAACCAAACATATTGTTTAACTTCTCATTCATTTTAAAGTGGATTGTTTTAATATTGTGCATGCTGATTAAGTACGAAGTGATAACGTCAGCGAATCATTTTATGTTGATAATTTTTAGAAGAGTTATGGACCTTTTGATTTTTTAATATATGGCGTCTGTTTGACCAACATCTTGCATGTTTAACTTCTCATTCATTTTAAGGTGGTTTGCTTTAATATTTTGTATGCTGATTAGTATGATTTCAAAATGTTAGCGAAGAAAACTATTTTTGATTTGGTCATTTTTACATGAGTTGTGACCCTTTGATTTTTTAATATATATTAATAATGTGTGTCTAACTCCTCATTAATTTTAAGGTGAATTGTTTTACTATATTGCGTACTGATTGTGTATGATGTGAAGGTGTAAACGAGTACTGATTATGTATGATGTGAAGATGTAAACGAGCAAAACATTTTTTGGTGTTATCATTTTTACATGAGTTATGGCCATTTGAGCCTTTTAATACATATTATATAGGGACATCTTGTGTGTCTAGCTCCTCATTCACGTTTAACTGGATTGTTTTATTATTTGTCAAGATGACAATCGAAGGAAAAATTAATGGTGAATTATTTTTTGTGTAAGTTATGGATCTTTAATCTTTTAACTTATATATATCGAGATCGAGAAGAAATCCTCATGTGTTTAGCTACTCATATATATATGAATATTTATATATATGTTTTGTATTAATATATAATGATGTGCGTTGTACAAGTCAAAATAAAATGTATGTTCTGTTCTGTTTATTGCGTTATTTTTTCTGGTTTCAGATGACACAAACAACGGTTTGTGGCACGATAAATTTCTTTATCTTCGCAGAAAGACTCTTTTTGTTGAGACAGTGGCTGGATGCTCCTATGACAAGAAGACGGCCACTCTTACTGCCTGTAGTGGACCTACGGTGTAAGTAACGTCCTTTTGTATGTGTGCTAATTAAGTTTTTGCTTGTTTCTAAACTAACATTTGAGGCTTTTTCTAATTTCAATGCAACTTTTTACAAAAAAAGATAAACATTTTTGTAATAAAATGAGTCATAAAAGAAAAGTGTGCACATATAATTTTGAAAATATTCAAAAATGTGTAAAAACTATATAATATGTATACATTATTTAGGTAGTGATACCTTTATAAGAACATGACTGTAATAAGTCAGTAAGTAAGTGAACATAATATCAGAAATAATACGTATATGGCAGAAATTATGCCCTTTATATCCGAAAAGTTTGACGCAATTTTACTCAAAGTTGTTTATGTGAAATAAATTGGTCCATATAATAGTCCATTTATCCAGCAAGAGCAGACGAGATTCCATTTCTAAATAATATGTTATCACACCATCCACATTTCTAAATACACCATTGTTAAAAAATCAAAAAAATCTTGATATGTCATGTGCCGTCAATACACTCATAATGCAAAGAACAGCGTGTACTTACATTGTAAATTGTGAAACATGTGGTATGGTGTAACATTCGGATGAACATTTCGTTTGATCAGATTTATATATTATTATTTGGTTGGATCGTTTTTGTTCGAATAAATACATGGTTTTGTTTGCAATGTTTCTATGCAAAATAGTCACTCAATTTGTTTAACCCATCCACACATATAGTTGCCGGTTACAATATTTTGACAGAGGAAGTCCGTCAATGTCGCCATATGTATAGTATTGGGATTATTTTGAAACCACATGTCTTTGAAAGAATATCTTTGCCTTTTTTACAATGGTGTACTCCGAAATTTGGATGATTTGATAACATGGCTTATTTTATTTAGAACTGATGTCTCGTCTGCTCTCGCTGGATAAATGGACTATTCTATGGACCATTTGATTTCACATAAAAACAAGAAAACGTTGAGTAAAATTGCATCAAAAAAAGTAAGGGGCACAATGTCTGCCATATAAGTATTCTTTCTGATATTATGTTCACATCAATAGTGTTAGATAGCTATCATGTACTATATGGTTGACATTGATAATACCTAAACTATGCATTTGGTTGAAAATTACACTTGTGCATACCCAATCCGTTTTGGATCCGAGCGACCAATAGTCCTTAGTTAAACATGTGAAATGAAGCTCATTGCAATGCACATGTGTAAACATTGTATATTATTGAAAGAAAATGAAATGCTGAAGAAATATTGTTTTATCGTTTAAGAACTCTAGCAAATCTACCAATCGTCAACATAACTAGTGGTACATTTTCTGAAGGGATAACATCTATGTAAGTTAAGTATTCATGTTTTTATATACACTGCTCAAAAAAAGATACATCTATTCAAAGAAAAGTATCTAGAAATATATCCCCTTTTTGAAATATGTAAGCACAAATCCCAAAATTTAAACTGACACATTTTAATCTGACCCGCATTGCCAACAATTTTTCTCTGTCTTCATTGTAGTATTATGATGTCGCATACATAAAACCGATATGATAAACCGTCGAACGTAAAATCATATTTGTCAATCTAATACATTTAATAATAAATAAGCACCCATATAAGGTACTCTATAAATGCACTAATAAATTGAGATCCCGTCTTTTATCTTGCAGAACAATTGCAGATTGTGCACATTTTGAACTGTTTGAAGAAAGAACATTTGAAAAGCTAACAAGTTGGAAGTATTTGTGAGTACATTAAACATGAATATATTGATTTTTACATTATATTGAACGTTGTAAATAGCCCGATATCTGATTTTTGTAGATTATTTGAAAATATGCGGCCTCGGCTGAAATAAACGTCTTTCAATCTTTACCTATGAGCTAGTTGCTATAGATAGTGCCCTTAAATGGATGCTTTAATACAAGCCTCCATTCTCAGTTATTTTCTCAGACAATGGCGTTTGACATATACATAGTTCTAGAATGGCGTTTTTAAAAGGCACAGCGACCCCTTCAGTACAAGCATGCATATGATAACACCAACAAAAACAGTTGAAAATAATTACATGCATGCGATTTGTAATAAAAAGTTAAAACATAAATATGGATTGCCCGGCATTTGGAGAGTATCCAATGTCTCCGAATATATATTTGTGAAGTAGAATTCATATCAGCTACTTATTGCGTTATTTTTCTAAGCGTATATTGTGCTTCACAAATAACGTATTGTGTAGAAAGAATTAAAAATACACATGATTGTTTAAAATATTTAACAAAATATATTAATGAATAAATGTGGTGATATTTCACGTTGCAGATATAGACATATGTACTATATTGTACCGCGTACACATGCAGGGTTGAGTTTTCAATAGATATTATGTAAACATTATTAGCCCTACTCACCATAGGACAGTAGGGCTTATGCCATGGTCTGTTGTCCGTCGTCCGTTAACTTGTTGATGTCAGCACTCTAGCAGCACTCTAGCACCTTCATTTTTAATCCGATCTTTACCAAACTTTATCAGATTATTAATATTTATGAAAGCTGGGAAGAGTTCAAAAACCAGCCAGATCAAACCAGTAACATCGGAGTTATTGTCCTTGAATTAACGAAAATTGCTCTATTTTGTCTTTTCAACCCTAGCGCCTCCATTTTCCATTTGATCTTTACCAAACTTTACCAGATTATCAATATCAATGTAAGCTCAGACGAGTTCGGAAACCTGAGAGATCGGACCAGTAACACCAGTTATTGCCTTTGAATTAACACAAATTGCTACATTTTGTCTTGTCAACACTCTAGAGCCTCCATTTTGCATCCTACCTTTACCAAACTTTGCCAGGTTGTTGATATTGATGAAAGCTTGGTCAAGTTCGAAAACCAGCCAGATCGGACACCAGTTATTGCCTTTGAATTAACGCAAATTGCTACATTTTGTCTTGTCAACACTCTAGAGCCTCCATTTTGCATCCTACCTTTACCAAACTTTGCCAGGTTGTTGATATTGATGAAAGCTTGGTCAAGTTCGAAAACCAGCCAGATCGGACACCGAAGTTACGGCCCTTGAATAATTGACACATTTGTTAGCTTTTTGATGTCAACACTCTAGCACCGTCATGTTTCATCCGATCTTTACCAAACTTTACCAGATTGCATTCATACTGCCGTATTTCAGCAAAACTTTGCAGGGATGATCAGTACCAAGCCTAGTTGTGCATATCGTCACTTTGTTCTGGTTGCATGATTTTTGGCGTAGTTTTGACTCTTTTAAAAGTTTTAATACACATAATTTGTATTGGCTAGTTCTGCTGAATCCCTGGATGGATCTCGCAAACCGTTGCAGAGATGATCAGTGCCTAGTTGTGCATATCATCACCGTGTTTCGGTTGAAAGATTTTTGGCGGCCCTTTAAAGATTTTAATACACACACTTTGTCTGGATTAGTTCTGCTGAATCCCTGGCCGGATTTTAACGAAACTTGGCAAGGACTATCAGTATCAAGCCTAGTTGTGCATATCGTCGTTGTGTTCCGGTTGAAAGGTTTTTGGCGAAGCTAATGCCCATTAAAGGTTTTAATACATTACATTTAAACAGAATAGTTCTCCTGAACCCCGGGCTGGAAGTCAACGAAGCTTGGCAGGAATGATCAGTACCAAGGCTGGTTGTGCATATCATTGCCATGTTCCGGTTTAATAGAGTTATGGCCACTTATACAAAAACTTTATCCGGACTAGTTTTCCCGAATCTCTGGCTGGATTTCAATATGGATGCATATCGTTGTCGTGTTCAAGTTGAATGGTATTTGGTGGAGTTGCGGCTCTTTAAATGTTTTAGTACACACACTTTGTCCAGGCTAGTTCTCCTCAACCACTATTAGGCATTCAACGAAACTTGGTTGCGTATGTCATTGTTTTGTTCCGTTTCAATGATTTTTGGTGGAGTTATGGCCCTTTAAAGGTTTTAATACATAGACTACTTCTCCTGATCTCTTGCCTGGATTTCCATGAAACTGGTTAGGGATGACCAATTATCAAGCCTAGTTGCACATACCTTCGTCGTGTTTCAGTTGAATGATTTTTGGCAGATTTATGGCCCTTTCTCCTGTAGGGGAGACATCTGGGGGAAATGACTGATCAGCAGCCGGAAATTGTAAACCCTGATCAGACTGCGAGTTACTCGAAGGCTGATCTGGGTTTACAATGGATAAGCTATTATAGTCGTGCTTAGCGGGTTAAAGGATAAAGTTACTAATACACTGTTTCATTCACAGAGAGGTGCAGAGAACGGCATTGAACCATGTACCGGATATTTCAAATACACAAATGGAGATATTGTAAGAATCATACACAGACACTGATTTTATCATCCACATGAAATACCAAAGCTTGACATTAAGTGTATTATCATTAACGTTAACAAAACTATGAAACCACGAAACGTTACATTACGTATAATGACAGTATATTAACATTGGTATTATCATCAACTTGAAGTTATTATCAAAGGAAATATCAGCGTATATTAACATTAGCGTTATCACATCAAGGTGACATATCCAGTATATTAACATTTGCATCAAAATGACATATTCTAACATTGACGTTATCATCAGCATGACATATCCCATATATTAACATTAGTATTTTCATCAAAATGACATAACGCTATTTTACATAAAATAAGGATTCTGTCAAGTCATTGAGCACTTTCTTTGTGACTTTCTATTATTTTATGTTTTATATTCATATGTACATGTTATAAAACGCAGAAGTCTTGCCATAAAGGGTACTGCCTTGGAACAATCAGTGTCAAAAAGGCATCTGAGGGATTACACCACGTCCAGGGCCACCAAACCCCACTATTATTCTGTTGTCATCCCAATATTGTAATTAAAGAAATCTCCGCCAGGCAATATCCTCTAACAGACTAGGTAACAGTAAAATACAAAGAAGAGCATGAATATAAAAAAAATGCATAGAAGGTCACACATTAATTCTCAATGAAAAGTGTATACGTTAATGACACGACAAGACTCGAGTGAAGACAACCCTTAAACGGTATCATCCTTTTTAGGAAAAGGTAAATGTCATCGTAGGGTCCACACTGTGTTGGTGCAACCTTAGCATAAAGTTGCTGAACTTCAACAACAACAATGCAGTACAATTTAAAACTTGAAGAGCTTAGTATACATTAGTAGAAGTCATATGAATTGATACAGAATGGACTTATAATTTATTGAACATGCATTTGTATATAACTTGTAGTTAAAATCACAAAATATGTTGTTCTTATTCCAAACTAACAAACACTGCCATAGTTTAGTATATATGTTATTAAAAATGAATTGTTTTTTATGCATATTAAATTGAAATATAACCTTAACAATGAACTGCAGTAAAAAGTGTTATTGTTCTATATTGTTTAATAGACGTCTTTGTATTGAAGCTATGTCTTTTTCTTATTCAATGAATGCGATTTGTGCGTTTTGCTTATTAATCATTTCAGAAATTTAGCCGAAAACAGCATAGCAATGAACACCTCGAATCATAGAGGATGGAGAATGCCACAAACGATCAAGTATATGTAAGTATTTATATACCGAAGGTTAATGAAAACGCACCATTAACCATAATCTAAAGCTGTTGGATTATTCGCAAACCATTTGGAATACAACTGCTAAACCATTTTTTATTTTTTATCTTTATTTAATCTTGATACCTAACTTGTCTGTCACACATGTGTATTGGTAGGCTTCATGACAAGCAGCTACGCAGTTATTTACCGTGTCATTTAACCCTTGCATACTATTGATAATCATAAAATAACTTCCACTAAATTGCAAGCTACAATCTGTCTCTGAATAAACTCCAATTGGTTTACTATTGGTTTTTATTGTTTGACTTCTGACAGTATTATGCAATGACTATTTCCGAGAAGATGATTTCTTTATGCTATGTAACTGAAGAAGAAAGAAGAAATATAAAAAGATCGGACATGGAAAGTAGCATTCAAAGAGGACAGTCAACCACAAAAAACAGAAACAACAACGCAAACAGACAAACAAGAAGGCAAAAACAATAATAAAAGCTAACGACATCACATTCACAAAAGGGTTGACAATAGGGCTACCGCCTTGGAACTGTCAGTGGCAAAGTAGGCCACTGGGGGTTTAAACCGGTTCTAGGGTGCACCAAACCTCACACTTACCCTACTGTCATCCCATTAAAACAGGACAGTGTAAATAAAGAAATCCCCGCCATGATATAATCTCTAACCAACAAGGCAGCATCAATAGGCAATATAAGTAAAACACAAATATGCTTGACTTGGCATAAGCCAGAGCAGTAAGAGAATAAACCATTAAGGGCACGACAAGAAAGATCATAGACAAACATCAAACGCCACCGTCCCAATGGGCTTTAGGTAGGCGTCATCATAGGGTCCACAGCCTGTCCGGTCATCGTACAATTAAAGAGGAAAGCATAGTGGCGAACTGTAAAAGGATCCACCACCAAGCATGCAGTACGTTGCAAAATGATAGGGTCATAACCTCTTTTGATAAACTTTTTAACAAGTTTAACAAAGATAGTATGAAAGTGATCATGACCAAGAATCTTACGAAGTTTATAAATCACATCACCATAGAAAACCCCCGAAAATGCACGTGCATTTCATAACAACAATATGGAATGCACTAAATCCAGATATGCACGTACAAATGTTAAATATCGACTCGTTATATGGATTATAACATATATTTTTCAAAATGCCTCAGATTGTAACTTTAAAATAGCTTTTTTTGTGATGCGTTTTTATTGACCGTGAATACTAATGGTAAATATATATCAGGTCTTCCTTGTCCATGTTTTGATATACATATTTAGTTACTAGAAATGAAATGGAGAATGTTGGTTTATTATTTTACATTATTTTATGTATACAATATTTAGAAGTATGTATATACTAGCTTTACGCCAAAATGAATGTATATATAGCCATTACATTTCAGAGCATTAATGGATAATGAAATATACTGGATTCCAAAACAAATGATATCAGGCCCTACCTTGCGCATGGCGTATGTATTACATTTATGTTTGTTTGATATATAAATAGATACAAACCAAGTTTGAAAAGCATTTAATTGTATTTTAATTCACATTTCAAAATATTCTCTTTTGCTGGTTTAAATATAAATAGTTGCTGCAAGTGCATCTAATTAACTTAGTTACTAAAGCGTTACGCATGTTCATTGTTATACTTAATTTATTTGGTTCATGGTATTTTGTTCATTAATCATCTTTTTACCCAGTTTTGTTTCAGTTATGTACAGCACAATTTGATCAATGAAGTAAATGTGTTCGTTGTGCAAAATTAATGTACATGCTTAACTTTCAGGAGCTTTTCAAACAACAAACTGTTGCAAATACAACCATCCATATTTGGTAACGTTTCGTCTCTGATTTACTTGTAAGTATATGCACATACGTTGATGTATCTATAGTATATAATGTTACTCTTTAATGTTACTCTTTAATATAATGTTACTCTTTAATATTTCCTTTGATATATATATATATACATACATATGTTAATATTTTTACGGATTGTGTAGCGGCCTATGTTGTCACTGTCCATTCTGAGGCGGAACCCCTATTGTCAACCTTTTCAGGTTTGAGGTCAATACTTTCTGCCAAGCTATCGATCTTAAACGTACGTTGTGCATGTGCTGTATATATGTATATGTAAAATGATATTCATAGTCTCTTATAATCCAACAATTGAATGACATGTGTGCATTTTTAAATATGTTTAACATTCTGTATTTTAGCATGTACAGATGGCGAGACTTAAATAAACAATAAAACTAAACTAACTATTGCAACTGCTTATATCTAACGTAGTTTTATTTTGCTTGCCTCATTTATTGTGCAGTATATTGCATTGCTTGTTGTGTTAATATCTTCAGTGGCGTGGATGGAAACCAAATTAAACGAATATCTAGTAACAGCATTGCACCGTTAGCAACAAACAACTTCATCCATTTGTAAGTATAACAGCCTTTTAGAATAATTATACGTTATTTCCTTCTTTCAGTGGGTTTTGTTTCGAACCTTGTTTCGAACCCCGCTTAACGTAGTTTGATGCAAAGAATGACATGCAATGGAACACAAATCAAGCAAAACTAGTATTTTAATAGGAATGAAAACATACTTATGGATTTGTCTGATTGATTATTACTACATTGATAAATTAATCGATTTATCGACTTCTTAACTGACTGCTTATTTGTTTACTGATTATTGATTTATTTGTCACAGAAACTTTAGTAACAACCTTCTAGAGTTCATTCAACAAAGGACATTCAGTCAACTTCCCGCTATCAAACTTCTGTAAGTATACTACTATTAAATCGGCATTGTTTTGCAATAATGTTGTTTTTTTAACTGATCTGATCTGACCTAATCTGATCTGCTCTTTACAAAAATGTTGCTGGCTATGTCTTTGTTTGTCTATATTTGTTCATGTTTATACTATTTGAGACAACTCAAGCTATCATCAAATCATAAAGTCTGAATTAAGTTCCCTTTGAATCATTGGTTCATAAGTGGTTCAGAGTTATTCAGAAAAAAACTGATAACACATTTTAGGATTTTAAGATTTTATATATAAGATTTTATTGTGATTGATTGCTATTAAAAGAAACTATATCCACTGACATGTTCTTGAGCTATTTAACGCCTATATATTAGTGCGTCTATATTGTATAGTCTACTATTGCATGTTGCATGTTCGTAACTTTTAAGGATCTTTCTGTAAGTTGACATATAAAAAAACAGTTCTTGGAATGCAGCTATGATTTCGTGTTTTAAATTTAGTGTAATCTTTGTATTTTTACCTTGCAGAGAAGTTCACCAGAATTCACTGTCGACAATAAAAACGGATACATTTTCGGACATGCCAAATCTTCTTCACCTGTAGGTTTTTAACATTATTTAACTCTCTGAATTATTTCTCTAATTAGTTGAAGGCTACCGAATGTTACTCTTAGATGCAATTTTAAGAAATAGAACATCATTCACTGAGAATTATAATGTATCCCGCTTTTGTGCTCAATTCAAACAAAACATGTAATGTATACACTTATGTTTTTACAATTAATAAACGATCAGATAATAAATCACCGTTGATGTTGTTCTGTTTTACTCTTAGCAGCTTGAAAGACGAAAGTTTAAATATGTCTCACTCTTCTAACGGTTATCGCGTTATGTCATTGAACGACATCAACCAGCTGGCACACCTTCCATGTTCGCGCGCGTATTTTCCAGTAATATATCGTAGGTTATAGATAGATATTTCAAACTAGACTAATTGTACTGGCATATTATTACTTTAAATGACTATTGTATTAACCTGATCCCAATTAGTCAGACATTAGCAGTGATTCATACGCAAATGACACAGTAGCACCGTTCAAAATAGAGTTGTGTGCCAAATCAATTAAGGCGTATGATGCGTTAGCTAGTTAAGCTGAATATGCTGTTATGGCAATTTTCATATTATTGTTTTTAATTTTACTATGCAGTGATCTTCATGCCAATGCCCTATCAGCAATTCCCAGCAAATCTTTCGTGAATTTGCCCATGCTAAAGGAACTACGACTGCATTCTCAGAAGGCACCGATGATATCCATAGCCTATAATGCATGGATCAATATCAACGACAGTCTCAGGGAATTGTAAGTAACCGGCGGGTGAAACTAATTATAGAAAAGAGTAAATTGAGTTTAATTGCAAAGTAAAAACAATTTAAAAAGACAGTTTCAAAGGCCGTCGCAAAGTGTTGACTTCCATTGTGTATAGCACATGGAGCAATATCAACGATTTGTTTTTAATAAAATGTAAGAACTATCACGGGTTAGGGGTTCATAATTAGCCACTTTAATAAACATTAATGTTAACCCTTTGCTGCCACAGTCGAAAACATTGATTTTACGATTAGTGTAGACCCTGATCAACATGCATACTACGTACAGACTGATCAGGGTTTACACTGTTCGCCACTCAGTAAGAATGTTTTCCATAACACTTTATATATAAAATATATCCGGAAGGTTTGAATTCGAATTTTAACAGACGACATTTGAAAGGGTTAAAGTGGTTTCAAAATATTTAATTGCATGTAGTTTCTATATTTATCTTACCTGTAATTTAATAAATGTTGTTATCAAATGGAGTAAATCTTTGAGAGTACAGTTTGAAACAACTCGAATAACAAATAATATAAACTTCAATTTCATTTTGCAGGACGCTTTTATATATATAATACTTCGGTTTATTTCATTTCAGGTTTGTCAGTAGTAATAACTTGCCAACGTTCCCTCATCAAGTGTTAGAGGAGAGTTCGTATACGAATCTTCGTATCATGTATGCATTTGTATAAAGCATTAGCAAGCGTTATCACAGTCTACCTTACATCATGTTAAATTCAGTATTTAGTCGTATTCAAAGTGTAAGCAACATATACCGCATCTCGGAAACGTCTAAGTGTGCACAGTTCAATTTCCAGGCAAAGCTGTACTGTTGATTTTTATGAATATTGAGTTTTGCTCAACCCGGGGCTAGAGGGCGTGAGCGGTAGCTAGCATATTTCACTACCGCTCATAAACAGTCTCAATCAAACCGAGACTGCAATATTTCGTATGTGTCGTGCTCGGCCGTTTCCAAAGGTCCATTATCATACTTTTTTTTAATGAATGATTTAAATACGTTTCATTGTACTGTATTGAATAGACTGAATCATTTTAAATAATTAACTATATGGAATAATTACTATATGGAATATATATACCAAAAAACAACACTAGTTAGTATTTTATGACTGGTATTTTTTTTATGTAACTTAACAAATCAACTCTAAACTCTGACAAGCACAATACATTGGGATAATCTCGCTGAAATATAAATAGTTTTAATTTGAGTAAAACGATAACCATTGTCAGTGTCTGTAATTTTTAAAGAAGATAGTGGATAAAGTTAAAACACTCATTGTAGTATTCTCGTACATAGATATAAAAGCAGAACAGGAAATGTAGCATTCAAGTACCACAGTTGTGCATATGGCCATATGGTCAACTAATATGGTCAGAATGTCAGAGCTTTAGAAGCAGTTTTAAATGATATTAAAATTTGAATCTCCATTTTCATGTCAACTGTGACTATTAGTTTATGTTTCCTACGTGTAAATGATCGGAATGTTATGTTTACTTAAGTCACGCAGACCACAATATGATCACGAACATGACAGAGTATGGCACAGAAGCGTATCCGAGCAACCAGCACTTTCTGTTCTCCCAGAAACTGAAAACGTTTTCACCTTTCTCTGCCTACCCACATTTAGACACTCTGTAAGTATTCATAGATCGTTTTATTACATGTTTTCAGAATATAGAAAGATATTTAAATATGTGAGAATATAATATAATATGAAGAGACAAGCAGAGACGCAAATCATTCATTCATCCGTTTAAATTGAAAAGTAATCGTTGAAGTTTATATTAAATGTTAAATATAACTGTATGTGGTAAACCATTGTTATTCAGTTGTTTTTCAGTAAACTGGCAATTGACAAAGCTTGTATGAACATACAGTTCTGACGTTGTTGAGCATAATTTTAATTAATATTATTTTCAGGAATTTACATGATAATCTAATAACGAATATCAACAATACCGACTTGTGTCGTATGCGAGAGCTAACAACACTAAATCTAGATTCTAACCGTATTTGTGAATCCACCATGGCTGTCGATGCCTTTGCTTGCCTCCCTGCATTAAGTTCTCTGTACGTATGATTCAACATTTGAAAGAAAAGTAAATGAGGTATATCTCTGTTTAATTGAATAATCGTTTAATAATAACTGTTTTCGTTTCATTTCTTATCGTCAACCTTCTCTTTCAGGAAGTGAGCATAGTCATTTTTCTTTAGAAGAAACCGGTTTTTGAATTGAGTACTTCAAAGGTTTCCACCGTTATGGATAGGTTCTTCTTCATGACTTGCACTCCAATTTATATAGGACGTTTAATATATCAACAGAAAGGGATAAAGAAAACTGGTTATTTTGAAGTTATATAATTATAAATTCAGGTTTCTGTCCGTTTGCTTTTCCTACTTTAGTTTTAGAACGAAAATCCTACGTTTTTGATGCAGTACATATACACTTTATATGAGTTGTTCGTATATGGCCATGATAAATAATTCTATCAATTTGGGAACAACATGTCAACATGTCAATGTTCCTGCAACGATAACAATAATTATTGTTTTTGTCTGAGTAAGTTATTTGCATGCAATCACTCAACGTCAGTAGTTATTCAGAAAAGACGAAGTTTTTTTTAATTTTTTGGGTCAACGTGTTAAAAGTAACTATAAACAAGTGGATTTCCATAATAAGTTCCCGTTCAAGCAGTACGCTGAGCTTGTTTGATTATAATAATAATAATAATAATATGCTTTATTTACAGAGGGTTATATACATTTAGTTACAACACTAATCTTCCACGTGGTCCTCTATTATTTACACATTTACAATACTTATTGGCAAATTGGTTAAACATAATGAATAAGAGAAT
Organism: Cyrtodaria siliqua; assembly: GCA_037043455.1. Taxonomy (NCBI): domain Eukaryota; kingdom Metazoa; phylum Mollusca; class Bivalvia; order Adapedonta; family Hiatellidae; genus Cyrtodaria; species Cyrtodaria siliqua. The sequence goes on from JAWPHD010013172.1 coordinate 27,441, forward strand.
AAGATATCAGCAACCAGCCTCACACACCCTTGTATACGCAGCCACATCCCATTCAGTTTTGCTGATTCTTATATCATTATGGTTTCTTATTACAATATGAAGACAGCTTTCGGTTTTGGTATCAACGTTCCAAAGATGATTTTCAGCGTTACTAAAATAAGTTTCGTAAGTCTAATAACTTTAGTATCAACAGGATGCATGTAAGAAGGAAGCAACACAGTATCGTGTTATCAACTTAGAGATAAATTCAAACTACAATACCCATATGTTGTTCATATAATGTAACATTTCTGGACACTGTTTAACAGACACGCATACGAAGCGCATTCCGTGATCCGAGTATTAACTTTCATACCCCATCCAACACCTTCTCCAAGAAGCAAAAACGAGGTTGACTGGGGAAAGAAATAAAACCTTAATTTCGGCTTTAAAAGTTTGCATATTGTAAAGTTAAAAAAGAGGTAATTTTATACAGGTTACCGCATTTTTCAGTAAAATATGTTTTTAAATGTGTTTTGTTGTCGAAATATACACTACTCAACTTTTATAATCGGTCACTTTTCAATATGGAATGTATTTTTTTAAATATTTTTCATATTTTCATTTGAAATTTTAACTGGCGTCGTTTAACAAATATCGCTAGCGATTTATAAAACTTAATCTGCCTTGATTGGACTGAAACCTTGTTGATAAACTTTATAAAATATGTGTTTCGGTGATTCCCAGTTTTAGTATTCGTGTTATTTTCAAAAAACCTGGGTGATCGATTATAAAAGTTGAGTAGTTTATGTTATAAAATCCTGCTAATGTAAGCTTTCCTATCGCTTAATGGAATTAAGGCGGGACCCTTTAATGGGTAACATGAATGTGATGTCGATAACTACGAACCGGATACCAGTATACTTGGAACTCAAGCAACCTAGTTGAAATGTTAAATAACAAAATATTTCAGCTGTAAACCGATTACCGAGTAATAAAAAAGTTTTACGCGACAGTAGCGGGAAACTAAGAAATCTCAAATAACTTTAGTTAGCCATAAAAGTTTGCTATAAAACTTTCAGAATGTCTTCATTTACAATCCAACACGTTAAAACCAGTTTTAGATACAAATTTTAAAAAACACTTTTTTTTCAAATTGTTAATGCAGCAGAATTTTGCATTGAACATGCCCTATCAAAACAAAATTTCGCATGTGAAATGTTTATTTCTCAACAGATTTTGAAAAACAAGGTTTTTATTTACCTTTCACTGATATACATTTTATTTATGTCTTAGTTGAACTTTTCTTAAACGTTCAAAAACCCTTGGCTGAAACAAACGCCAAGAACAACATCATACGAGGATAATACACAGTCATGTAGTGGTATAAACAAATATGAAATGACGTTATGAAAAGGCATACACACATATATAATCTACTATTGACTGTTATAATACAACATAAACATGTAACATATAAAACGTATGATTATTTTTGTTCTGTCTCAGGTATATGTCGAACAACCGTATACAATATGTGCCAGATTCTTTGAAGACATCAGCCGTTGTTCCAGCATTAGCCTATTTGGGATTAACGTCAAATAGGCTTACGTTTTTGGAAGAGGGAGCATTTTCGGCAGTTTCCACTCTCATTGACTTGTAAGTTTAAAATTACGTTTAAAACAACTCTAGAATGTGCCAATGTAAAGAAATATAAAAAGATCGGACAGGGAAAGTAGCATTCAAGGAGGACAGTCAACACAAAACACAGAAACAAACACGCAAACAGACAAACACGAAGGTAAAAGTAAAAATAAATGCAAACGACATCACAAACACAAAATGGTTACAATAGGGCTAACGCCTTGGAACGGTCAGTGGCAAAGTAGGCCACTAGGGGTTTAAACCGGTTCTAGGGTGATTTCCTTCTAGTACAAATCTAATTTGATTTATTTTGATGTTTGTTATTGTAATGTTTTCACATGGACTGTTTGCTAGTATGTTTTAAGAACTACGACACCCAACATGCTTTTTCTTGCTTATTTATTTAATCTCAAAGTGAGAAACATGTCTACTCGTGCTGTTATACTGTTGTGTGATTTTTTGATATGCTGTATCAAGTATTGCATCCAACGTATGCATCACCAAATAATATTTTTATACCAATATACGTTTTCTTATCACCAAGCTTGCCAAGTACACAACTAGGTGATATCCACGAGTTCAACGAAAAGATTGAATATTAGCTAAGTATCCTATGTATATGTGCTAGCGGAATATTTAAGAGCTGACTATCTTTGTGTATATATCATCTAGATAAATATGTTCATTTTATTTTTATTTTTATTTACCCTGTCAATATTATTATATTTTCTATTAAGGCAGCTAGATAGCAATCTCATTTTAGCGATTGAGAACGGAGCCTTCCCCTTGCAGATTCAACAAATGTACGTATTTGTCAGTACACTGAAGAGATATGAAAACGCAAAAGGGAATTTCCACTATATATTGTATATACTGCACACTTTATTGCACATAATATTCCAAAGAAATCCCAAGATGTTTTTTAAAAAAAAAGTTGCAGTTAACAAGAGAAAGGACACAACTGTGATGTTGTAGACGTTTTAATCACACTACACTTTGTAACAAGAACTTCATAAATGTTGAAGTTGCTCTTTGAAAAATTGAGCTAGTTCAGTACTGTATTTAACGTAAATAGTGTGCAAAATGTTGCATCCTAAGTTTGCTCACATGATTGAGCCAAACGCGTACTCTGTGAATAATGAAACATTGAAGGAATACTATTTGCTGTATTGTTTGTTGTTTTAGTATTTTTTCCAAGAGAAAGGTCTTACGTAGCCATGTACCATTCGATTAAAAGCAGCATATTGTACATACAAAATATAGCGGAAATTCCCGTGTTGCGTTTTCATATCACTTGAGTGTAATTACATACTAGTAGAGGAAATACGTTTAGAATAACAATAATATATGATATATACACGCCATAACTTTTTCCTTATCAAACACATGCGTCACCATGTTTAGTGTTTTTTGCATAAAACTTCGCTCCTATCTGTGTAAATACCTTATTTTGCCTTATCACTTTACCTTTATTTCATCTCGCTAGGACATGCGTTTAATACTTCAGAATTACTTTTCGCTGTGTGCAATAAAGTCTAGGCAATTTGTTCGATATGCTCTCTAAAGTTAACCAGAGGCAGAGCACTGTTTTACTCCTGGTACAATTGTTTGCTTTGTGAACTGTTTTCTGTACGATACCTACACCTCCTCATGACAAATCTTAAAAGTATGTAAAGTGTGTTCCATTTGAGATTGTTCGAACGTATAGGTTTTCGGACATGTAAGTCAAAGGTTGAAGTAACAGTGACTTATGAATTGTTTCAGTACCGTATTTGTATCCGTTCTACATAGCATTTTGTTGGTGTTTGTTTGTCTTCCTTTTATCACGAACGTATTGAGTTCAGGTGTTTTGACATTTAACACGAATATTAAACAACGTTTGCAGTGCTCTTTCTTTTATTTTGTGCCGTAAATAACCTCTTTATTTAAACATATTTCGCGTCATAAATGTACATTTTGGCAGAGCCACATGTTCTTAGAATATTATTTACGGCCCATCCCAATAAAAACATATGCATGGCTATTAAATAATTAAACAAAAACATTAATTAATATAGTATAATGCTGCTGAGGAGAATGTATTTGTTTCTAACACAAATATTCAAAACTGTAAAACTTAGCATAAGCTTGCCGTTATTTGTAAATAAAAACTACTAATTTGTATGTTCCATGTTCAACATTCACCGGTTAGAACACTGATATTTTTGAATTCCATTTTCAGATCCTTGAGCAACAACGATTTCCGATTTCTCCATCAGCATCCGTTCAGAAACCTAACCCGTCTGAATAGTCTGTATCTAAGTAACAACGAGATTCAATACATACCGGAATTTGCGTTCGAAAACTGTACATCGCTTAGATTGTTGTAAGTAACGCTAGGTTTTGCTGTATAGTCAAGTTTAACATGTCTTTTGACAACATACTCATCACCCATAAAAGTAAATATAAAAGTTGAAAAGTCATAAAACTAACGTTGTTTCTATAGTCTGGCCTGGAATTCACCAATCATTCTCGAGACTATTTTTAGACTTGAGCTGAAATATTCAAATTTCTTTCACAAATATTCCCATGTATATGACCTTCAAAGATAAACAGTCGCATGAAATTGCTATTTATTAGTATTGTCATATTTGTACACAGAAGCTGGTTATAAACGTTTAAACGTTAAACTCATACAAGTATTTGTGAATAAAATTTGCTTACTTGGGCTTAAGTCTAAGAATATTCTCAAGATTGATTGGTGAATTCAAGGCCAGGAGATATATATATTTGCATATTATTAAACATGTGTCAATACATTCAATACATTTGTAACTCGAGAACAGTGGGCTTTTGCTCTTGAATATATAAATATAGTTGTCTTTAATATTACATTTGGTGTACAAGGTATCTACAGAACAACAATATACCACAGCTACTAAAGAATCATTTCAAGGACAGTCCGTTATCATCCAGTGTGTCATTTGCCTACAACGATATAGGATGGATAGAAGATGGAACATTTGATCACGTTACATCTATTTCAAGTTTGTAAGTCAACAACAACCTGAAAGCATTTTCATTGAAGTTTTTAGCCCTAAGGGATTATTTCATGATTTTTCCCGTCCTCTATCCTTCCGCTATTTCTTCATGCGATTTTAAACCAGGCTGGTTTAAGTACGTATATATAAAGTCGAACAGGACATGTAGCTTTCACGGAAACACTCACACACATACAGGACATGTAGCTTTCACAGAAACACTCACACGCATACAGAACAAACAACAATTACAAGGAAAATAAAAGCAAATAATGCGACATCACAAAACATAAAAGGGTTGACAATACGGGTACTGCCATGGAACGGTCAGATGCAAAAAGGCCGCTTAAACCAGGTTCTAGGGTTCACCAAACCTCACTCTTACCTTATTGTTATCTCAATAAAACTTGACAGTGTAAATACAAATCCCGCCGTGCTATATTCTCTATGAAAGTAGGCATCAATTATAGGCAATATAAGTATAACAGAAAAATGATCATGTATATATGAATATAAAAAACCCATCTAGAAACACATGCAAGACACAAGCTAGAGCAACAAAAAATTAAGCCATAATTCGGTTGACAAAGAACCATCAAATGCTACACATGAACAAACCCGACTGCTATTTAAATGTTACTTGTTATGACCCCTCCCTACCCCACGGAATGGTGAGAGGACATATAGCGTTAGCCATGTCCGTCCGTCCGTCCGAGCGTCTGTCCGTCCCGCAAGGTTTGTGTGTATATCTCCTCCCACGGTTTCCAACCGATTGTTTCGAAACCTTACAGGATGCTTACATAGAAGGTCAAGATGTGCATATCGATTCGGCGTCAAAATCGACCTTGTATTTCCGGAGTTACGGCTCTTTTTTCGTAAAGTGTTAAGTTAATATATCTTGTATGTCTCTCCTCCCACAGTTTGCAGCCGATTGTTTAGAAACTTTATATGATGCTTATTTATATACAGATATCGGTGGTACATTCCCAAATATTGTGTTTTCTTACTTTATTTTCGAATATGTGGTTCCATTACTCTTTAATCTTTGGGATATGATGTCTGCTTTTTAATTTAGTATTTTGACTGTTATTTCTGATACACAGCATTCTTAACCGCTGCTCCCAACTTAATTCCGTTTTATTTATTTCGCTCATTGTTTTCTCGTTTAGGGCACAGCATTTTGTTAGACACTGGAAGCTTACGCCGCTGGCCGTGGAATGGTATGAAAATACCATATTGAAAGTTCCATGTTCACCGTCATGTTTATACCATCTTCGGGATGGCTCAAAATTCCATACTATTGACATTTTAAATATTAAGTACTGCTGGCTATTTTCACTACCGTTCATTACCAGGCTCAAACCACCGAGATTGCATAATGATTGATATTTATCGTGTTCGGCAATTTCCAAATTTTTCCTTCCATACTCTTTTACCTATGATTTCAAGATGTGCATATTAATTCAGCGTTAAAATCAATCATGTATTAGCTAAGTTACGTTTTTTTCAGGTCAAATTTTACGTTTTTCCTTGAATAACATTATGGGTGATGTTATTGTTTTCAGTGTGGGCATCCGTGTTCCATGGACACATTTCTAGTTGTCTATATGCGATATGCCAATTCATATTATGTTTTGTTATCTGCGATATGACCAGCTATTTGTGTCTGTTTATACATGTATACCTTTTATTTCTACAGAGACCTGTCTGATAATAAGCTTACGACGTTACCAACTGCGGGTGACTTTGCAGATTTAAGAATTGGGAATAGCTTGTATCTGTCGAACAACAGACTCAACGTTATACCGTCATATGCATTCCACAATATATATTTGGCTTATGGATTGTAAGTAAATTGATATAAACTGTTTACACTTATCACAATAAAAGTACTTTGTGTTTTTTACATCTGTCCATTTGAGATTTTATTAAACATAACCTGAATCGAATTCGTTGTCGCTTGTTAAACAAGGATAAAGATATCGGACAGGGAAAGCAGAATTCAAGGACGACAGTCAACCGCAAAACACAAAAACAAACACGCAAACAGACAAACGAAAAGGCAAAAGTAAAAAAAATAATGCAAACGACATCACAAACACAAAAGGGTTGACAATAGGGCTACCGCCTTGGAACGGTCAGTGGCAAAGTAGGCCACTGGGGGTTTAAACCGGTTCTAGGGTGCACCAAACCTCACACTTACCCTACTGTCATCCCATTAAAACAGGACAGTGTAAATAAAGAAATCCCCGCCATGATCTAATCTCTAACCAACAAGGCAGCATCAATAGGCAATATAAGTAAAACACAAATATGCTCGTGTAAATATAATACAAAAAAACAATAGCCTAGAAAGCCACAATGAAGGTACTCAATGACTTGGCAGAAGCCAGAGCAGTAAGAGAAAAAACCATTAAGGGCACGACAGGAAAGATCATGGACAAACATCAAACGCCACCGTCCCAATGGGCTTTAGGTAGGCGTCATCATAGGGTCCACAGCCTGTCCGGTCATCGTACAATTAAAGAGGAAAGCATAGTGGCGAACTGTAAAAGGGTCCACCACCAAGCATGCAGTACGTTGCAAAATGATAGGGTCATAACCTCTTTTGATAAACTTTTTAACAAGTTTAACAAAGATAGTATGAAAGTGATCATGACCAAGAATCTTACGAAGTTTATAAATCACATCACCATAGAAGTCAGGTTGTGATAGTCCTTGTCGCAGAAGAGTCCTTAAATTACATTTATATTGGGAAAGAAGATCAGGATTACGATAATAAAATTTTGCAAAGGTTTTACGAAGTTTATGGTAACGGTAACCCTGACTGAGTAACTTTTTAGTCAGTTGAGAAATGTACTTCGCTGATATTCATTTTCGAACACAATTGACATTTGGAAGATAGTTTCCTTTTATGTATGTGTTTATCGCCGCCACTCGTCATCCACGTTGACCTCAGTTGCTAAAAACATGTCATGACATTTGGATCGACATCTACAAAACTGCTACCATATTTCTAATAAACTGTCTCGTGCAGGTTGACATCATGAAAGTTGTGTTTTATTTTCTTTATTGTCAAATATTCAATATGTCCACTACGGCAAACCAAACTGTGTGTAGAGAAATGTCAATACAGATGTCCTTAATTTTGGTATATTATTAAAAACATAGACCAACGTGGGTGTCAGGTGTCAACGATAAAATACATATCTGAAACTATTTCATTGTGACCGAGTTGAGTTTATATCCGCAAAATGGTTCCAGAAGTTGATGTGTTTTACATGTCTGACATTTTTGACAATAAGTGAGAGGTGGCAAATTAAACTGTATTATATTTATTAAAAAGTATTATATATTTATACATACAGTAATGAAAAATAAAAGAAACAGTTGTAGGTATAATCACACAGTTTAAATGTGTTTACTTCAATGTATAGTTATGAGTTTACTTGTTAACTTGTTAAGTCATCCAAATATGTGCAAATAAATGTGCGCACTTTAAATGAGTTTTAGTCAAAAATAGTATGTATAACATTTGATTATGTGTAATTGTATACCCTGATATCTTAAGAAGCTCTACACTTTTTTTTTCTCTTTTGTCTAGTTCGTTATCTAACAACCAAATCACAGAGATCAAACCCTATGGTTTTAATGGTGTCACCGTGGATACATACGATTTAATCCTGACTGAAAATCCACTACACACCCTCTACCCATACTCATTCAATATGATAAATGTAAAGGGGAAAGCTGACTTGCATTTAGAGGGTTTAAACTTCACCAACGTACCCGAGAATGCATTCCACGTTGTGGTCGCTGATGAGATCTTCTTGCAATCCGGACAGATCACCACTATAGAAACGGGAGCATTCTACAGCATCACATGTAGAACTATGTACGTATAGGCTCTTACCATTGTGTTATTGTATAAAGTCGTTTTCACTAGACTCATTCACAATTGCGATTTCACTTGTTATATGATACTTATGAAACTACACAACTGCATAAAACAGAGGAAGTAAGAAATTCGTCCTTTTTTCAAACTGTTATTTTTCCAAAACGTTATTTCTATCAATCTACTTTTATACTTCGTTTCATTTCAAAAGAAGCTGTTATGTAATCAATATGAATTTAGGGTAAAGTGAAATCGTGCATCTCATTTTGGTTTGGTTTGTTTGTTTGTTTGTTTGTATGGTGTTTTACGTCATTGTCAACACATGTAAAGTTATATATGACGGTCGATTTTTTTTCTGATGGAGGCAAACCACCCACTTTTCCTGGGTAGAAAGAGAACTGCACCTCCCGCCATTCGCAAGAATCGACACTTTCTCACAAATCGAGCTCCCAGTGGGCTTCGAACCCGCAGCGGTGGGAGGTGAGAAGGTTTGCAACGCAACGTCGTTAACCACTATGCCACGGAGACGTCCTATGGTAGACATACGCTTCTTGATTATAGTTTAATTCGTTTCAGCGATACTGTCGACTTGAAAGACGTGTTTTCTCTGTAGATTTGTATTGTATTTCTGGTATATTGCAGGAACTTTAACGACAACGCTATAACTACCTTACCAGGGTCGATCTTTGGTGGCACAACAACAGTGAAATCATTGTCAGTTATGTCTGATTTATGTTACATTGACACTATTTATAATATTAATTAATGTATGAATAATAAATTTAAATCGTCTCATAATAGGGGATGTTACACTATTATTAAACAAGTTTCATTTTAAATGGCTGTGAAAACGTGTGTGTGTGTGGGGGGGGGGGGGGGGGGGGGCAGGGGGAGGGGGGGGGGGCGAATGTGAAAGAATTATCAAAATACATCAATACAGGAGGCATAATTAATAATATATTTAAATTGTAAAAGTATATGTATTTTATGCTCATGTTATGACATTGTACTTGATTTAAATGATGTGTATCACTATTTTCATATATTGTAAAAGGGCTTGATGACGTCATTATGAATGTCATTCAAAGATGACTACCTCCATTTGTGTTTTCTTTTGCAGTTTGTTTTCTTTATTTGTTATGGTAATTTGATAATTACCACTATCTGTACTAATTTCCCTTTTCGAAGTTGTTTAAGAGCTGATGTAAATAAAAACGAGTTTGAGAATAGTGCGACAAACTTCTTCAACGTTTTTCATCAACTGAAACTGTAATGGTTAACTGAATTTATATATTCATTGAAATAATAACACTCTATGAAAACGTTGTTATGCCCATGATTCATTGAAACACGTACGTAGTTTAGATTTCCCATTTGGACGATTCTCAACATTGATTTAGCATATTTTTTTTTGTTATTTAATAAAAATTACCATGTACACCTTTTTACTTGAATTGTATAATCAGAAGTTTTTATGATAAAATAGAAGAAAATATATGTGGTTGCTGTGTAAACAGTATTTTAAATTTGACAGACTTTTTGATGGAATAATCAAATATCCCAAATATCAAAATGGGTTGCTGCTGGGGACTGACAAGCCTTGAAAGAACTTTATATGGATAATAATCAACTGCAGCACATAGAAGCTGGGATATTGGACGATCTTATAAATTTGAAGATACTGTAAGTACTACTACTACTTACTACTACTACTATTACTACTACAACAAACAAACAACAAACCAACAACAGCAACAATAATAATATTAATACTATTGATATTTACATTTAATACTAATATTGCTGGATCTCAACTGTACCATTCGCAATACAAGAACATTTTTGGCACTTTTTGGGGACTACCGCAACCAGGACTCTTTGTGATTGATATTCAAACTGGATCGCCCATGAACACAGACCCAACTCATCTCCTGTGAATTCACATATTTGTGAGACAAGGATTTTACACACAGCATAATATCGATTAAAAGGATACTTCTAAACAATTTAGGTGTAGGATCACAAAATGTGCAAAAAACAATTTGTTTGTTTTGTTTATTTGGGTTTTAACGTCATTTTTCAGCACATTATAGGCTATTTTATGACGGTGGATTTTTTTTTTGTGGTGGAAGCAGACCACCCACTTATTCCAAGGTAAAACCAGTACTGTATAGCTCCCGCAATCTGTAAGAATCGACACATTCTCACTTACAAATTGAGCTCCCAGTGTGATTCGAAAAACATATAAGGGATAGTGAACATGTATTTCTTAGGAAAAACAGTGATGTTTGCTGATATCATATCTACTTCTTTGTATCCTTTCTACCAAACAGGTCTCTTATCGGAAATGAGCTGCATACATTACCTGGCGGTTTGTTTGACAACTTGTCAAGCCTCGAGAAGCTATTTCTTCAAAATAATCAGATGACACACTTCCATGCTCTTCCGAATATCATCACCCTGCTGCAAATTGATCTAAGTAATAATAGAATAGAGACGCTGGGATCATCTGCCGTTTTCTGTAATTGGTAGACTCAGTTCCCTGTAAGTTTTATGTAGACTGAATAAATCATATCTAAAAGAGAATAAAATATATTTTTCATTTTGAAATATTTTCTCTTACATTTTTGTAAAGTTAGAACGAGTAAGAAAAAAATGTGTTTTACCGATTTTAATGAACATCCTCTGTTAAGTTTCCAATACAACGACGACGATCGGAATTTGACTGGTTACGATTAATTGAGAGGTGTTTCCCGATAAGGAAAACATATCGGCAAAACGCATATGGTAATTTATTCATGACGGAAATACATGTTTTGTTACAGGTAAAATATGTCATCTGGCTTAATGTTTAAATAGATAAAACACTAGATACACCCATGAAAATTCGATTGTTTAAGTTGAAGTATGCTATTTAAAATGTATGCTGACGTGTACAAAGAACAATAGCAAAATCACCAAATACAGGCCATTATTGGAATGTGTTTTTGTTATTGAATTGTACCGGTTCTCTTATTTTTTAAGAAATAAACGTTGCTGTTGCTAGCTAAATATTGTCTTAAACGTTGATATATTATAATAATAACTAAACAATGAGTATTATTTTCAATTCATATCCAGTAACCTAGGCAACAACCCACTTGAATGTTCCTGTCACCTGGTGGAAACACTGGATGAGGTTGTTTCTGCAATAACAGCAGCAACTTGTAACGAGCCAGCAAAAGCATCTGGCATCACTTTCGTGGCATCCAGAGCATCATCGAATACTAATCAATACTATGCAAAGAGTGAAGCCACCATCTTTACATGCAGTATGAACACCATTTATTAAATTTAATCGTCATTTTATTTGTTCTGTTGCCAACAATTAAAAATATTTTTTAAACATTTATATATCTGAAAAAAAAGCAAATGTCCTATTTCAATTATGATGCTTAGGTACTGATGGGTGAATGACTGTATTAGCACCATGAATTCCATCCTTACGTTGTTCGTTTGAGACAGAATATAATATAAGCAATCGACGTTATTTCACCAGGCGCCGACAACGTGACTGGCACCGTGGTGTCTGGTAAAGAAATTACCATTGGGTGGCAACAACCTTCTAATTTGTATTATGAAAGGAACTCAACAACTGACCCTATACCACCGCCCGACGGAAATGTGTAAGTAAATATATAAAGCACATACATTCCTGAGTTGCATAGTAATCAAAGATATTTAATAACATTAACTTTAGTCTGTGTATATATTTAAAGCGTTGATGTCATTGTGTATTATGCTTTATTCAACATTATAACTACGTACAACATATTAAACCAATTTTACCGTTCCAGGCGGTACCCAGTTGTCAACAATATATGTTATGTAACATTACTTGTATTCATTACGCTGTTGTTTGGTTCAAAGTGCGTGTTTTTCGATGGTTGTATTCTGTGAATAAACTTTTGTATTTATATTTTACTATTAACCATTGTTTAAAGTATGTTTAAGGACTCGTGTATGTCATTAGACGTCACGCGGTCACTGAGATACCCGGCCGAGATCGCTCAACTTAATGAATATGTTTGATTTAATAAATTTACATACCCAAAAAACTTTGATGGACCATAAATGCATGAGAAAAAGAGGAAAAAGGCATGCAGTAACCTTTAACTACTGAATGAAAACATTTCTTCTTCCTTGTAGTGTATTGGACTTTAATTATTGATTATTTCAGGACCTATACAGTAATATGTGCAAGTTTGACAGCGGACATATTGATATACTATTTAAGTGATGAGATCGAAACAATAAATGAAACAACTGCATACAACGCTAGCAAGATAAATGGTACTACCACATATAACACGAGCTCCACTATATATAATTTGACGTTAACCGACGTTGAAGGTGTCCATCCGGGGACGACGTATGAATGCTACATTAAAATGACAGCAAATGGTTATACAAGTGCTAAAAGCGCAGGTGTTGTTCTTACAACACCGGATTCAGCTGGTGATTATATGGCAATGACATGCATAGAGGATGTTACATGGGTGCTGGTTTAATATTAAATTTATTATACGAGTTTGATAACATTATATGATGTAGGCTATCCGAACATAATTTTTTTTCATCCAAAGAGTTTAATGAATTCAATGATAAATTGGCACGAATGTAAGATTCTATTTTATTACATAACTTCTAACATGCCACATAACTTATACTTAATAATGTAGCTGCCTATACATATTAGTGTCGTTTAATGATGCCGTCTGTTGCTGCAGTTTTCTCCGGACAACACCGCCTGGTAGATTCGGTATTTTTAACTGTAACGGAAATTAACGTGGCAATTCCAATTGCACCCCGAGCAGAACGGAAAAGGCCGAGTGATGATTTGGCATTCATTTGCATATTTATATATACATTAATTATAATATTTATGGCATGACTTTATTACACTCCCACGGGATAAGTTATATATTAAAAGTCAAGGACGAAATAAATTTATTTCGTCTCAACGTTATAAAGCTTAAGAGACTCGAAACGGATTACCACCTTACAATTTGGGAACGCCTTTAAGTTTCTTTCGTGTATTTGATAATTGGTTTTACATCAAAATGGACAAACCTTCCCTATTTCTTTTTGAAGCCGAGGTGAGTCAGGCAGGAACTGACGACATTGAACTGAGTATCACATATTACGACTTCAGCAAAACGCACAGCGATTTCAATGATGTCGATTATATATCTATGTCTGACCCAACGTACGTCGCCAGTCCGTACGGCGCGTGGCTATCTATATCAGACACCCCCACAGCAGACACTTTCTCCACATGGTACAGAGCTGATGATGTCGGCAACACAAACCGTGAAATAGACGGCACAATTATTCTTGCTGCTCTGACAGGGACCGTTAAAAGGTACATTTTTTACTGTGTCTACACATGTAAATAACCCTTTATAAAAACATGTACACGTGTCTAAATATGACCGTATACGCGTTAAATACAAGACAATATATCTTCGTCTTAATTAAACCCAGAGAGTTACCTACTTGAATATTGTAGTATGAAATATAAATATTTACACAGATTGTCACAACATTCCTAAATCTGGTATAGTGTGTTCAATTAAAGTCCCACGGGTAGAAAACAAGTCACACACCTTAGTACCGGGTATGTCCAACCGTTTTACCGTTCCTAGAAATCATCACGACGTCGCGTTATTCCAGAACGAGAACGTCGATGAGTATGGCCTGGCGTTATCTTCCTGAAATAACGTGATGTCGGGATGATTTCCTAGGAACGGTAAAACGGTTGGACATACGCGGTGTAAAGATGTGTGACTTTTTTTCTATCCGTCTGACTTTAATTGAACACCATACACCATATTTAAGAATTTTGAGACAATCAGTGTTTGTAATTGTTAATTAATATCCTTCAATTTCAAAATATGTACTTATTATTACAAATTACAGTAACAATAAAAGTTTAACATCGATATAATCTACTGGTGCGATTTCATTGACCGTCAGTATATTAACGTACAATAGTTGTAAATTAGTACGCTAAGAATTCCACTACGACCGTTTTAATTGAAACCCAAACAATGTCTTTAAATATAGATTCTGGTCTGGTGAATTCTTTCCGGTTGATGGCCATGGATATCAAGCCGAATCGCAATATGACTGCAATGGGACAGCTCATAATTTTGGGTACGTGTATAAACTCGCTCTTCCTTTTTACCTGTTTATCTAATAAAGTTTATATGTTTTGAAACAGTTGTATGGTTTAGAAGCAGATGCTGTCTATACAGTTTTGATACTTATATTAAGTATATACTGAATAAATATTGTTTTTAAGTATTATAGTACGTCCACTCGTAAAAGCAATGAGAGCAGGGACTTTTAACTTTTAGGAATATACACACTTATTAAAGGGGCACACGGCTTGATGTGTTTATCAAGCTTAACAAATGTCACATTGAATTAGTAATCCAGTATCCTTTTGAACAATAAGTAATATGCAAGACAATTTGATTTGAACTATTTATATAATTATTCATATTGATTTGAAAATCTGAAAGTTATAAAGCAACGCCGCGATTGTTAAAGAAATGAAGGTTACCGTTTGACCCTTTAAACCGACACATGCAGATGCATGCGTGTAACATTACCATTGCAGGTTTACAAGCGTTATCAGGACGGGGCTCGTATATTCAGGATCAGAAAGAATAATTGTTGGAGGGGGAGAGGCTCTTTGGTTATATATAAACAAGGTCCGGCTTGTAGAGTTTGTTGCCAATAGTTCTGCCAGCATACCGTGTTATGTTATTGATTTTACACCAGCACAGACAATAGGTATTCAAGTTGTAAAGAAATTAAGGTGATGAGCAAATTTAAAATAAGTAGATATTTCTTCAATTTAAAAGCTCGTTATTTCTTCAGATATATTTTGAAACCCATCCGAAACGTGGCGTTGGATAGGTTTTCATTAGCGTTACTGGTTGCGGTCTGCCATTTTGGGATGATATTCTATATGAATCATGCGTATACTTCAATACAAAAAGTGCCGTTTGTCCTGTGATAATCAAAGTGAAGTCAAATGACACAAAATATGTAACAATTGTCTGTGTTTGATAATCGCATATCGGCTTATTGCGTTGATAAAAAATCGTGTCATAACGTTACATTATTATGACATTACTATTTGCATTGTTCAAAAAAGAGGACCCTCATGCATATTTTTACGAATCAAACGTCATTTCCACCTCTGTAGGTGGTCTGATATACACACAATTTGGAACCTTGTCAAATGGACACTGTACAGGTTTGACGAATTCATCCAGTGGAGTCAATCTTCAACTAGAGGTAAATGATCCCCGAAATGAGAGGATTGTTATTCAACTTTCTACTTTGTTTGCGTGTTTGTTTCTGTGTTTTGTGGTTGACTGTCCTCCTTGAATACTATTTTCCCTGTCCGATCTTTTTATATTTCTTTTCAGTGTTTATAGCATCAAATGTATGCCATTTAACTGATATATTTAAGTATGTATGTATGATATATACTGTATGAATGTTAGTAAGTGTGGGGTTTAACGTCGCTTTGAACATAACGACGGTATCTATGCTACTAGTAGTAGTGAGCTCAATTCTCGCCGTACTGAAATGCATACCATGCCGTAGACACAGGACATGATACCCCCACCTAGTCACATTAAACTGACACCGGGCCGACTTGTTTTGCTTTTTATATTCTGAACATCAAGCGAGGAACCTTATATGACCATTTTAATAAAGTGTTTGATGTGACCTGGCCGGAGACCGAACCCACGACATCGCGATTATGAGTCGAATGCTTTTCTACACAACGCCACCGCCGCGATGATCATAAACTATACGCTTATATATATTATTTCTGTGTTTTATATCATTACTTCTCGCTTTTTTTCTGAACTGTTAGAGATTTCAATTTGATGAAAAAGTAGACTGTTTACTATTATTATAGTGTATAAAATCGTGTCGTTTAAGGTCTTATCATCAGTTAAAATGAAGTTTGTTTTTCTATAACACGAGCAATAAATATACGTTTTTTTATTATACAGAAGATACTATTTTAGCTAAAGAAACACATGATGAAGCTTGACACAATTACTTGTCGTAGAATAGATTAATGAAGTAAAAGAAAACTTATATGTTTATTTTTGTATGTTATGAACACAATTTAAGGTTGGCGTCACTTACCACTTTGACCTATTCCACGCTGAAACAAAGGGTTGTTCATCGGAATTTCTTCTTCAAGTAGAAGACGCCGAATTTAATCAAAATAAAAGCAGTGATCAGCCACTTGATCTGCCGCTTGACTACTCCGTAGCGATTCCTGAAGATTTGGATGTAAACGACATAGTGGCGACTATCGATATAGGTGAAGCGATTTCGCAAGTTGGGTATACAGTTACACTGTACTCTGGTAATTACAATTCAAATACTCATTTATTTCAAATAAAGGGTACGTCGTGGTTTCATGTTTAAGAATGTTTAAGACAGAATCATAGTCGCTTCATGCGTCATTGTACTAGACATATATCTAAACCTTCATCACTTTCAACAAGATACTGTTAAAGCTTATGACAACTCTGGAATTAATTCGTTTTGATCAATTACAAAATTAGGAGACGTTTTTAATGCAATGAGCGTCAAGTTTCATCTATAAGTACGTATGTCTTGTCCACACTAAATACAAACTTATCGCACAACCGGATCAAGAAAGGGCAATGTCACAGAGAGAATCTAGACATTCCCATTCCGAGGCAACAAACAACGATATGTTTTATCGTTTGCAGGAAACGAAGCACGGCGATTCTCCCTCGAAGACAACACTTATACTTTTACTACACCTGTTGTTGTTAAGCCGACGTATACAACAATAACTGACGTTAATGGAGACACCTTAAACTATCTTGGTACAGCGTTTACACATATTACGCCCGTTTTGAAATATATATAAGTAAAACATTAAAATGCACTGTGTGTGTATTATATTTCAAGATGTGTGTCAAGTTTTAATCAGACGCTGTATTTAAAAACATTTAAATACGACACGGAACAATTAATGACACAAAAACAAACAAAAAGAGAATCGTGAATTTAAACTTATTGCTACGCAAACAGAATCTGTTTTTTGTTTTCTGATTTACTCAAATTTACTTAAATGAGTATATTTATGAAGGATGTACATGTATATGTAATGTTGCACCTGTTTCTAGAATGTAGTACGTCCACGGATGTAACCATGTCTAGTACCGCCGGTGAGGAGATATTCACCACTGCGAAACCATCGCTATTTATAACATTAAAGGACAAGCTCGACTATGAAGTGGTTCAAGACTATTACCTTCTGATGTCTGTCGTTGATACGGGAAAAGCACTTACTGGTTATATATCTGTAAAGGTAAATGATAATATATGACGTTTACTATGTTTGGTCACATCGAGTTGAAATGTGTATTTGGAGTTTATAGTAATACAATTCAACATAATTATTTATATTATGAAATTGACTTTACAGTTGTTACTAGGTTTGCATGATCTACTCACTGGCACTTGAGCCGCAAATATTACACAAAAAAATAAAAAATACGATACCCCCCTATTATCTACATGTATATAGTACATGGTGCGTATATTTGTTGACACCAAGTTGAACAACCTCGTTTCGAAGTCAGTATCTTTGTCAAATTACCGAATTGATTCAAATCCTTTACAACGTTCGTTAGGTCTGATTCCGATTTATCATATTAACTTCTGTGCGGAGAAATTTAAGTAAAACGCCGATTTCTACCATTACAATATTTCCTACTGATGTTTACTTCCGGTTGTACTCAAAGAAGTAATGCGATTGGATGATGTTTTAACGGTCAAAACATACGTAATCAGAAACCGAAAATCGTGCAAACGGGCCACTTCTTTGAGTACAACCGGAAGTAAACATTAGTAGAAAATATTACTTGGTGTCAACAAAGATCCGCACCATGTGCTATATAGATAATAGGGCGTATCGTATTTTTCTTCATTTTTTTAAAAAAAATTGCGGCTCAAGTGCTAGTGGATCTACTTGATCTTTCACTCAATATACATAACCGTCTGATTGTTTAATGTATAGATTAAAATAAATGAAAAACGATATTCTACCATCTTTCTTTTTACAATGTATTGAGCAACATACGAATAGTAGACGTACAATCTAAACATGTATAACTCACATTTGACTTCATCATGTACTTTTTCACAATTTCACAATACTACTCACATACTTTCATATGAACACGGCATATAAAATGTACAATTGTCTTTTCCTCCAAAAAAATGCAGATTACTATATCAGATGTGAATGATAATTGCCCAAGCTTGAGTCCAACAGCAATTACTTTGACACCACTTCCGGTATTGGTTGAAAAAGCCTTAGCAACATTTACGGCAACAGACGCTGATAGTAGAGTTAACGGTGACGTCAGATATGTTGTATCCGCAGTAACGGAAGAGTGAGTCATTGAAGATCTTTCTTCCCTTCTTTTTAAATTAAATTGTAAGCAAAACATGACAAGTTATGTTTAAATTGTTTCCTACGCATGGATTTTGTATAATATTGGTAAATTAAATGTTATTTTATGATGGTTTATGTCTGTCGAGAAACTGTTCACTGGTTAACTGTAAAACACGCTTTCTGAAGTCACTTCTGCTATAAATAATACATAGATGCATTGTTTTTGTCACTGAGAAATAAATTGTTTGTTTCAAAGCCCACCGGTTGACTATGACAAATCGATGGATCGAACGGAGGACATTTACTTAAATTATACGTCTCTTCTGTTTGACGTCATTGCCGTTGACAACGGAACTGTGCCTCGTGGTATGTCAGCTGCCATAAATATAACTGTCAGCAACACGTGTGTTATGGATATGATATTTGGAAAAGTTAACTACATGTTTGACGTCGATGACATCACCGGAGAAATGACTTTGCGCATACCGAAATACTGGGTATACGACTTCCGTAAGTGTGTTTTACCAGCAGGTGTCATGAAAATATTTGCAAAAATAACGCATGTGAAATAATGATATTTTCCTTAATATATTAATGGGCACAACTGCTGAATAAAGCATAAAAACGGTGATTTGTTAAATGCAATGGTGGCTCTTGCAGAAATATCGACAAGTCATCTAAAAATTATGTTGACCTGATACTTCGAATATGAGCGGGGAAAAGGAATCTTAACTTCGCTCAATAAATGTCTAAATTATGTAGCGTTTAGAGACATGTTTTTAAACAGGCATTAGTTAAGGAAAGTGTATGTAACGTATCCATTGAATTAAGTTTCTAATTTAATATCTAATTAATAATTACACTTTGACTGTGGTCATTGCATGCTACATTTCCTGTTCGATCTTTATATCTACTTTCGATATCGGGCTACGGTTACCTAGTAGAAATATCTTGGTTGATAACAAACCAACCACGTAATCATCTCTAAATAAACGTTATATATTGTATCTAACATGGTTTATTAAAATACTCAATGCTGATTGGTTATTGAGAAGTTTTAAAAATGCTATCAAGACGTCTGATGTCACGTCCTTCAACCGTTAGGACGTAATTTTTAACGAGTTTCAACGTCGGAAAACATCATAAACAACGATTACGATAGTTTAAAGCAAAGTAACGCTCAAACAAAATCTGAAATTGTTAAAAACACGATCAAACTGTATATTTTCTCGTTTGGTGCTGAGAGATGGACATACAACGTAAGTTATGAGAATTCGTTTGTATTATGTTCAATCTCTCGAAAATATGTGTATAAAATACATAAAAATCCATGCCAGATAAAAAATAAAATATTTCCAGCGGGTTTATATTGTGCGAGATCAAAACCTGGTGTTCGGGACTTAAAACACATCGAAATCAGTGACCTTCAAGTCCCGCCCATCTGGGACAAAATAAACTCGCTGGAAATATTTTATTTCTTAAATAACATTTTCACAAAACGAAACATACAGCTTTCTTAATGTACTCGATTTTAATTTTTGCTATAAAATGTTTAAAACACATATTACGATAAAAGGCATTTTATGATATTCGGTATGAGTATAGATTACACCTCTCTATCGTATGTCCATTAGTCTTTTAAAAGGAAATGTTTTATCATGTCAAATGTCATAAATACTTAGTTTAATGTATGAATCAACTCAATTGTTTTTGCAACAGTTTGCAATGATGAAATTGGATTAACGAAAGGGTCAGTTCTAGATTACATGATGTCGGCGTCCTCATCATTTGATGATATTCGAACACCACCAGGACGTGCACGCGTCAACCAAACAGAAAGTATGTATGATGCACGATAGCTAAGACAAGTATAACTGAACTAGACAACATGCATGCGTCACTCCAACATGTTTTTTTTATCTGTTATAATAAATTGCATACCAGACCTTCGACCAATTAAGTCCCAATTTACCCATATCATTTCAAGGTTATATTTTACACACTTGCAGGTATCAAATTCAAATGTGGACAATACACATATTCCAGGTATGACATGAGTTTTAAATTAAAATGATATTGAACGGTTGCATTACTATTACCGTTATTGCTAATCGACAGAAGCGCTCGACATTCGATCGACACAGCACAATAGCGTTATGGATAATATACAGTAAAACAAGGCATTCGATCGACAAAACACATTCAAATTGCGTATGTACAGCAATGCTCGACATTCGATCGACATATATTGCCTAAATTTCTGAAATACAGTAGAGCACGATATTCGGCAAAATCATATTGTATTTGTTACTAATGTACAGTAGAGCACGAAACAGGCCATAGACACACACTTGCCTGTAATATTCTAAATAACATGTGTTGACGTTTACTATAATGAAATATTAGAGTATAATTGTACGAAGTCTTTCCTCTCTAGAGGAGTGAATACCGTTCCAATAATACAGGACCAATTATACCAAACCAGAAGCTGTGAATAAAATGGGAAATAATATTTTTTTCTGTACTGAATCACTTTGGAAATGGTGTCCTTATTCATGTTTGTCACCATGAAAGGGAAACACCAAGAGTAATGTTTAATAAATAATTTATTTGGCTAAAAGTATTCTCCATCAATTATTTATTTAACTGCAATTGAAAACAATAATTTAATACTCATTCTGCCCGTTCTCACCCTTTTAACGTTTTTGAACCTTAGCAGGCGCGCGCTCTCATCTTTGGTTGTGAACAGCTCTGTAAAATATGTGTTTTGTGAGAATTCATATGTCCTAGGTTAAATATCACAGGCACTTGATTTACATGCTATTTAGGGGTACGTCAAGGAGAGAGTATTTCGCCATTTTTATTTTCGATGTATATTAACGACTTGGAAGAACATTTTGCTTTAAATGGGTATAATGGCATTGACACTGGAATGTTGAAAATATTTTTATTATTGTACGCGGATGATATTATCATCATGTCTGAAACGGAAAAAGGCTTACAGCAGGGTTTGGATTTGCTTTATGAATATTGTAATAGATGGAAATTAATGGTTAATGTAAATAAAACGAAGGTCATGATTTTTAGAAAAGGAGGCCGTTTGCCAAGGGGTTTAAATTTTAAGTATGGTGAAGTTGCTATTGATATTGTTAATACATTTGTTTATCTAGGTGTTGTGTTTTCTACCGGAGGGTCGTTTGTAAAAACATTTAACACTCTAAGTGGGCAAGCATTAAAAGCCATATTCCAGTTAAAGAAATATACTTATAAATTTACAAATTTGTCAGTATCTCACATGTTGAGTCTATTTGATAAATTGATATTGCCTATATTGAACTATGGATGTGAGGTATGGGGGTTTGCGAAAGCAGATGAAATAGAGAGAACACATTTATCATTTTGTAAAAATTTATTAGGTGTAAAAATACAGACGCAGAATAACTTTATTTATGGAGAACTAGGAAGACAGTCACTCATTAATTATAGAATTCATAGAATTATAAACTTTTGGTTTAAGATTGTTGGGAGCAATGATACAAAGTACATAACCATTGTGTATAATATGATGTTAGATGATATGGCAAAATATCCTAACAAACAAAATTGGGCAAGTCAAGTTAAATATATTTTTGATAAACTTGGTTTTAATCATGTCTGGTTATTCCATGGCGTTGGAAATAAAATAGGTTTTATGTCAATTTTTAAACAACGATTAAAGGATACATTTATTCAAAGTTGGAATGAAGAATTAGCGATCTCAACCCGTGCTAGGACATACGTATTGTTTTCAGAATTTCGCTTTCAACCGTATTTAGAAAATGTAAATTTAAGAAAATTCAGATGTGCTTTAAGCAGATTACGAGTGTCATCTCACCGTCTTGAAGTAGAGACGGGGAGATGGCACAAACCACAAAAACTACCACTACATGAACGTAAATGTCAGTTATGTAACAATCTCGAGGATGAATTCCATTTCTTGTTTGAATGCACAATGTACAAAGAACTGCGTTTAAAATATATCAAACCATACTACTGGAAGCATCCTAATATTCTGAAGTTTACTGAACTCATGAACAATAACAATGTACGCATAGAAAGAAACCTTGCCATGTATGTTTTTGAAAGTTTTAAAATACGTAATGAATTATTGTATAATAATAATACATAAGATTCTCCTCGTCAGCTCAAATTCTAAAATCATATTTAGTTCATATTTCTATGTATATACCTACATTTGATAGGAGAATACTTCATTGCTATAACAAGTATACTTCAGTTGAACCATGCTTAATCACTTGATAATAGCTACTATGTATACTGTATCACCACCTATTGATATTTTGTATATTGTTAAATAAGCATTTGTGTACTCATGGGCCTATGGCCTTTTGTATGAAATAAACTATCTTGATGCAGTTTAAGTGAATTCATTGCATAAAGTGTGTTTATTTGTGACAATCCGATACTTGGGGCATATGGGAATTGATTTAGGTGTATCTTCCCTATAGATGTTAGTGATAAATATGTCAATCAAACGCACTTTTAAAATTATATTTTAATTCATTGGTTTAACTAATGTCCAGTGACTGTAAGACTTAAAACACATCATTGAAGGTTCCAGAAGTCTCAATCAAACAGAAACTGCAATATTTTGTTTGTATTTATCGTGTTCGACGATTTCCAGATTTCTGCTCTCATACTTTTTGTTAGAACTTGACATAATAAAAAGAAACAAGTGTCAGTCCCCATTATTATGCTTTTTATATAATATATCAGATGTACTCAGTCGGCTTAGCGGAGCTTGGGTGGCTGGAGTTGTGGATACGAACCAGTATGTACAGGTCAATATGGGGACGCCATATAAGTTCACCAATGTGCATATTCAGGGGAGGTCTGATGCTGAAGAGTGGGTCACTTCATTTAAGATGCAATATTACGATTCGGGCACAGATACATGGATAACGTACCTTAAAGCTAAAAGTGCTGGAAATGAGGTAAGTGGTAATAACTAAAGCAAACTTCTCGTCATGTACACATCCTAGGCAACCACTGTGTCAAATAGTAACACCCTCCTTCATCTGATGTAGGCGGAGTTTAGGTTACGGACTGGGGAGAAAGGTTCGTACATAAACAAAATTCGTTTCATATTGTATGTGTATATCTTTATTAATAGCATGTATGAAATGTCATTAACATTTTTGAAAAATGCGGGTTTAATTTAATGTTTATTTTAGTGAATTTGACCTTGACCTCTCTCCCAAGGAGTCAATCCCTCCCTGGATTTGAAACCTTCATTGCCATTTAGGTATCCAAGTCATCTAACGTGCCAAATATGAAAACCCTCCGTCAACTTATGTAGAAGAGTTAGGTAACGAGCAAAACCGATGGGGCGGAAGGACGCGAGGGACCAGCCACAGTTTATCCACATGTTCTTTAAAAAGTGCGGATATAATTATATTTCGAAAACGAAAAGTATGTAAATACTGAAAAGCAGATCCTTCCGATGCAATGAGAACACAAACAAGAGAAAAAAGTAATAGATTCATTTGTATTGCAACAACCTACAGCAACTGAAATGTTTAAGAACACGATTATGAAGCAGAATCGTGGATAAGTGCATAAATTAAAGGAGATTATACTTATTTTTTTGATGTAATGCAAAGTAAGTCTTTGATAATGGTTCTTAAATGTGTATATAAATGAAAAAATAAATACAATGATACAATGATTGTATTGTTGGAAGCTGATATATGAAAACATTGTATTAATAATGTACATCGAACACGGAATTTCTTTAATGAGTATCAATTTTGCAAAACTGGGGTAGTCTTAGCTTTCTGATAGCCTCGTTATGATATAAAAAACGCGATTTCTAGTGTTGATTCTTTTTTTAAAATTCGCCATGTTGTGTAAAAAATGTTGCATTCATTATGTTAATTAACCCTTATTCTCCATAAAACCTCATTCTATTTAGTTTAAACCTTCTTCCATCAAGTTAATTATATATGATGTATTTTTATTACAAAACTTTTGTTTGTTATGAACATATAGATTCAGTATCCAAGTCGATTCCCTTTATTTAATAATTTAATAATTTAACCGCTTTCTTTCTATTATTGTCGTTTGCTTCAGACTTTCGTCGGAAATACTGACAGGACCACGGTTGTTACTCATGACTTAGATCCAGCTATTTTTAGTGAGATGATACGAGTGAACCCCCAGACCTGGCATAATGTCAACATTTCTATGAGATTAGAGTTTTCCGGTTGCTCACAGGCTGAACAGCTATTTTGTAAGCAGGAATGTGAACTTTTAGCAATCATTTTTAAATATGAACTTCGAATTATAAATGCACTTTTGTTAGATTTTAACATGCAGTGGGAAAAGGAAGATAGTCACTATGACTTCTAGCTAACCAGTGGGACATATTGCCTACTGACTGTGACAAGTAGTTAACCAATCCTGTCTTCACACTCTTTGTGTTGTGTATTGTCCTTTTCATTGTATATTTAATTTGCTCTTTGTTTGTGGTACAGTGCAGACCTACGATGCCATTGCGTTTGAGTGTTATGGTTGCCATAGGGCTATTTTGCTCATTATTTACTCACCTATCCTGGTATTACTGTTGGACAGTGTTGGTGACGTATTAACAGCAATACTATTTATCACAAGAAGCAAGTTTCTAGTGGTGCTGATCAGCCATCAATTTAGCAATTTAGTTGTCTTTTTTTTGGTTGGTGGGGGGTGGTGGGGGTGGGGGTGGGGGGAGTGGGGTGTAGTGGGGAAATGTAACATACACAAAACGCAGCCAACCAAAAACAACTACACCAAAATAAAAAACACGCATGCAAAAAAAAAGCAGTTACACGGGTAAACATTGTAAATACGTCTACCATGTTTCATGACGTCAGCTATACTTATGCGAATGATACTTACTTACTGTCACTAGAAAACTTACACAGTAAGCATCATTTCAGACGATGTGAGCTGTCAGCGTTGTGAGACGACATATTACTGTGAGGGAGATGGTAGTCAGAAGTATTGTGGTCGGTGTAAGGACACCGTAGCTACGTGTGACAGGAGTCCAGTAGAGCACTCGTACGGGCTCGCATCAGAGTGCTCAACGTGTCCGGATGGATGGGTATGATATATACCTATGAAACTGATATAGAAATAATACTGCTCGAATACATTTTGAGTAAATCATTAATAAATCTAGAATGTTGTGTTTTTGTTACCTTCGCGCAAATAAAAATATGTATACCTACAACATGCTTTGAAGCATATTTCTGCAATTAGGTTTGTGCTTTACTAATTCATAAGTAAGAAAACTCACTTTCTATCCCTGCAGAAGTGTAGAATTCCTCCAAAATGCAGGCATGTTTTATTTTTTGCCATATTAGTCATGCACATAAACGCAGGCCATCACTACATCGCCAATAGACAGAATTTGAAAATTAATGTAGTTTTGTATATGAAAAATGTCGTGCAACATATATTCAATTTCATGTTACAGAAGGTCGGCCTTTAAATGTATTTCCATTTATTGATGTTGACGTCATATGGTGTGAATAAATAAGCCAAATTAGCCGTAAGACACAGCGTAAACAAGAAACACATTTTTTGCAATGAGTTTCTAGTCTAAACAATATTGTTTGTATTTGTTTTGTATATAGATTTGCAAAGACGGTTACGCTCGAAAATGTGACAAATTTTACTACACCCAATGTAACACCACTTCATGTCCAGACGCGTGCACAGCCTGTGAACCTGGATATGCTTGCTTCAACGGAATACGGACCATGTGCAGGCCTGGCACTTACTCTGAGGGGTTGATGGGTAAGACACCATATTCTCGTATACCAGATAAGATTTTCTTTCATGTTAGATAATGTTTCCTCGTCTTACACAGGCATTGGGAATCTGAGAAGAATATTACTAGTACGTGTATTTACGATCATTTACAATGACGTCGAAAATGTCAGCAGCAACGCATATCACGTAAGAAAAAGTTTTTTGGTCAAACAGCTGGTAAAAATACATTTTTCAAACCTGTGTCAATATAAGACTTTCTTACACGTGGGTAAGAAACAAGTGGGTAAGATATTAGATTTTATCACACCAGTATAAAGCCAGGTTTTTAAGAATATCATTTGCTAGGTTTTGATACTGTCCTGTGCAGGTATCAAGCTGCAAAGGTTCCAATTAAAACAGCAAACCCATTGTAAGAATTTTAATTTGCTTAGTTTTTATACTATCCAGTGCAGATTTCAATCCGATTCATCATATCTGCCAAAGTTCCAATTAAAGCGGCTTATATTAAACACGTGTTGGAAAATCTAATCTTCCCACGGGTTTGAAACTCTTATTTTTAACAATTGTTTGACGTCATTTGGAAATAAACGTAAAAACTTCGTTTGATTGAAATGTCTTCTTAACAAAGTCAATGGTTTGCATCAAAAGATAATCAGTCAAGAGAATCCTGTTCAGACAGACATTCCACTATTAGTTTTCGGTTCAAAACAGGGTAGTTGTAGATTTACGATTTCCAGCGTCCTAATCCTATAACATATACACATATATACCGGTTTTTGTATGCTAAATTACCTTAACACATATTGAAGTAATAATAGAAAATGGCATAACTCATTTGTTTAGAACATTGCGCATCCTGCGAAGAAGGTACATATCAAGATGAGTATGGGAAGAGCATGTGTACGACATGTGACACTGGGTATTACAGCGGCCGTGGTATGACGCAATGTAACCAATGTGAACCGGAGCTGTATTCAGACGGAACCGGATGTCAGACATGCGCAAACTCAATCGAATGCCCATGTCTGACTGGGAATAATTGCTTTGATATATCAATGTGCTACAACACAGGTAAAGAAATATGTTATTTGATTTTTATCTCGTTATTATTCATATAAATGTACAAATGAAAGATAACAATAATTTATTTTTTAGCCAGACTATCTTGATATTCTGGTATATGTATTAATTAATTAGTCATTATCATAGTTTATCCGTTTAAATGCAATGAAGCTATGCGGTTTAACCTTGATTATGAGATTAAGCCCAACTATCTTGGTTCAATGTAAAAGTTATCATATATTGAAAACAATATACTGACCTCGACTACAAATCAGTAGTTATTACTTGCTGGTCCTTTGGGATTATCAATTCCAGTCAGTGTGGTTTTAAGGTAGAATACCCGTATGCCGATGCTAGAGGAGTGAGAGGTGTTGGACCTTTTATTACCTCTCATAAACAAACTCATTAAAGCCGAATCCGCCGCATTCCTCTCGTTTGTGTTTGTTGCTTCCTATGGATCCCCTTTTAGTATTCATTAAACTTTTGAGATCCGGTGGATATAGTTGCATGATTTATAATACTAAGCTCCGATGGACATGATTGTATGATTTATAATTCTAGGCTCCGGCGGGTATGATTGTATGGTTTATAATTCTAGGCTTCCATGGATATGTTTGTATGATTTATAATTATAGATTCCGGCGGGTATGGTTGTATGATTTATAAATCTAGTCTTCCATTGGTATGGTTGCATGATTTATAATTCTAGGCTTCCATGGGTATGGTTGTATGATTTATAATTCTAGGCTTCCATGGGTATGGTTGTATGATTTATAATTCTAGGTTCCGGTGGATATGGTTGTATGATTTATAATGCAATACTCCGGTTGACATGGATGTATGATTTATTATTATAAGTTCCTTTGGATATGGTTGTATGATTTATATGTCTAAGCTACGGTGGGTTTGGTTGTATGATTTATAGTTCTATTTGCCGATGGATATAGTGGTATGTTTATAGCTCCAGGATCCGGTGGATATGGTTTTAAGGTTTATATGTCTAAGGTCCGGTTGTAATGGTTGTATGCTTTATAATTCTAGGTTCTGGTGGATATAGATGTATGATTTATAATTCTAGGTTCTGATGGATATGGATGTATGATTTATAATTCTAGGTTCTGGCGGATATGGTTGCAACTCTTGCGCAGATGGTTATATAGGTGATGGTACAACCTGTACAGATATAGATGAGGTATGAGGTGTTGGATGGAAACTTTTATAACGGGATATTCATATGGTATTGTTTTTAAATATACAATGTATTATGCTAATTTGAATCTTTCAAAATATTTCCCATATTCCCAAGATTTTTCTTTTTAAATCTCTAATTTCATTATACTACTTTTGTTCAGAAAAACGCATGAGTTCTAATGGTCGAAATAAACAGAAAGAAGTATTTTTTTGTAATTTTTCTCTCAAAACTGTAACATATCCAGATGAGTTCTTAGTACCTGCTATTGGTTGTGTGTTCAATACACATATATAGTCAATGATACAACACGTGTATTTCAATATATTCAGTGCACACTCTACAACCCGTGCTTCAACTCCCGTTGTATCAACACCGCGCCCGGGTACCAGTGTCTAGAATGTCCAGACGGTTACACGGGCACGTACGAGGACGCGTACGCCTGGGACGTACACCAGCGCGTTTTTATTTACCAAAACCTAGAAAGATCCAACTTCACCTACCAGACGTGCAATGATATAGATGAGTGTTCCATTGACAATGGAGGTTGCGACTCCAGCATGACGTGTGTGAATACACCAGTACGTAAACTTGTTTATACTGGTAGGGTTCTTGTTTATGATGTCCGCACGATTTATTTAAACGAATATACCATATACGAGAATTTATATATAATATTTCCCATACACCTTAATATAGTTTTTATATTTTGCATATACTGGTGTTTATATTTACAAAATAATGACTATTGTAAATAAACTGTTTTCTTTTCTATGTTTCATGGTATTTGATTTGATTCCTGCAACAGGGCAGTTACTACTGCGATTTCTGCGCCACGGGATATATGGGCACCAACAGGACAGGATGTTACCTGGACAACTTCTGTATAGCTGGAGTCCACGATTGTACTGACATGGCGGAATGTGTCTATCTGGGCCCAGCGCAGTTCAGATGCATTGTATGTGTATTTAATTTATGTTGTAATGTCTATTTTTCTCCTTTACGTTACTAAATTCATAATACAATGTAGCGAATTTTTGACGCCTAATTACGTCAACGCTTTATCACTAAACTCGAGAGCACTAATTCGTATACTCCAGTTTAATCTACAGAGGATGATGTTGTTTCCAATCATATCAGCATATCACTCGGTCCACCACTTTCAACACTGGGTTAGACGAAAAGCAGAACAAACGTTGAACTATGTACTGGATTCCTAAATTACACAAACAGCCTTATTAAACCCGCTTCTATTTTACTTCTAGAGTGTGGATCCTATGATGATGTCTGCCTAAATCCTCAGAGGATGGTAGAGTCTGATACTTGTCTTAAATCGTGTATTGTCGTACCCTTAATGGTTCTCTTGCTACTATTGCTTCTGCCAAGTCATTAAGTACTTGCTTTGCGGGTTTCAGTATTTTTTATTTTTATATTCATATACACATGATCATTTATGTGTTATACTTATATCGTCTATTAATGCTGCATTCTTTGTTAGAGAATATAACCTGGCGGGGATATCTTTATTTACACTGTCCTGTTTATTGGGATGACAATAGGGTATTCGCCTGCACCACTACAAACATCTTCAACTTCAAATGTTTTACTGCCGTTAAAGATCACGCTAAACAATATTGTGATTAATTTATGTTGGTCAATTAAACATTCAGGAGACGTTCTTGGTAATATGTGTAATAAACGTTAAGTTTCATCTATAAATACTTTTGACTTTTTCACATTATATACAACCTTACCACACACCCGTATCACAGACAAGCTTATCTTATTGCTCTAACTCAAAACACTTTCCCTGGAGAAAATACTACATGTTTAGTATTATGTAACATTATTAAAGCGTTTTTACTAACGGCTGGTGAAGCACTTATTTTCCTTTTAGATATTATTTTCGTCTGGTATGGAACTACCGTTTATAGACACGTTGTTGGTACCCCTATGGGTACGAACTGTGCACCTCTTGTCGCAGATTTGTTTTTACATTGTATGAAAAAGATTTCATGTTGAGTCTTTCACCAGATATTTAGATAGATGTAAATGAAGCTTTTAATGACACCTCTTGGTATCTGGATGACATATTGAACATTGACAAAATTTTCTACTATGGTAAACATTATCGATCCTAAAGAACTTCAACACATCTAATATTTTTGATGCTGCCGCTTTTTTCTCGATTTACATCTCTGTATTGAAAACGGAAAACTAATTAGCACAATCTATGACAGTCAGGAGAGATGATTTTTGTTTGTTTTTGATTTTGATATTGTTCATTTTCTTCACTTAGATGGTGATGTTCTCCAAGCAACTTCTTATGGGGTCTATGTTTCTCAACTTATTCGTTTTTCTAGAGCTTGTAGTCGAATTGAGGAATATAATATTCGTAATTTTTGTATAACGGAAATCGTGATATTCATTTTTATAAATCCTTATTTACTGCTTATTTATCTTCTGTTCTCAAAACATTTAGTGTAAGCCTGGCTATGCCGGTAACGGTAAATATTGTGGACCAGATTCTGACAACGACGGCTTCCCTGACACTGGCATGTCGTGTTCAGATTGGGGGTGTTCAAAGGTAACCATTTTATATACTATTTTAACAAATCTTTGTTTAAGAAACTACACGAGATGAACACTATAACAGTTTTGTTTATTGCGTTATATAATTACGGAGTTAGTAAGAACAATGATTGTCAATAAAAGTTGATGCACCAATCAGGAACAGAGGCATTCACAGAAAGCAGCCATACAAAACACCGCATTTAAGTCATCAAACTTAGAGATAAACTTCGATAATAGCGATAATATATAATAGCGAGGTTGTGTACACTTAAATCGATTTAAGCTAACCGGTGGGCCAAATTGCCCACACTGGCCGTTTTAAGTCGGTAACCCTGTCTTCACCACTCTTTCTGTTGTTTATTGTCTTTTTCATTGTGCGGTTAATTTGCGTTTGGGTGCTGTGATTTCTATAGGACCATTATTTTTCATTTCACAAACATCACTGTAGATGAATACCGCATTGAAACTTTCAGTGGATTACTTAATCAGAAGAACAAAATAACATAACTCATAATTTCGCTGATGTTTCTAAAGAAATTAAGACACAATCTTAATTATTGAAGTGTTTATTTTATCATATCTGTCGCTTACGCATGAATTTGAAAGCTCTGTTGGTTGGAGAATCAGTTTGAGATTTGGCCACACTCAGCAAGGTCCAAAAAAATAGACAACAGTATTAGAACCTTCGCAATGGGAACTAGAAACTCATTTAAGAGGTATTTCACTGTCGATATGAACCCATCATTGAATACGATTGCACCTATATGGCTGGTGAAGAAACTGAATAAAAGGGGTTTTAATTAAACGCATATCGAGAACATGCCATTCTTTTTCATGTATCATCTTCATTTTCATATTTTCATATTTTGCACATACCGATTCGCCATTCCTATCCTATATGACATAAGCTGTTAAACGGTTGTAAAATACTATTCATTCTTTAGTTTGAAAATTATCAATTTGTTTCAATATTATATTATATATGCTGTATATTTAAACCTCGTTGCAGGACAATTGTAAGACTGTACCCAACAGTATGCAAGAAGACACGGACGGCGACAACAAGGGAGACAACTGTGACTCGGATGACGATAATGACGGGAGATACGACGATCTCGTAAGTAGACATTTTTTTCAGTAGAAATATGTTTAGTTGTATTGGTTTAAATACGATATTGTATTTTTCAATAGCTCACACCATTTTATATATACATTGTGCAAAACATATAAAAGGATAAGAGCGAACGCAATGCTTATACCGATCTTCTCCTAAGAAAAAAACAATGATAGCGGTTTTTGCTGCTCATTTTAAACTGACAGCTTCATCCAAAAAGTACCGGTAGCGAGAAATAACAAACAAAGCATATACACTTCCAGAACTTTTAGGACATTAATCTAAACAAAAACAGAGACATCGGTATTGCTGCCCTAATTTTTGGTTGGCTGTGGTCCTGAATGTTACATTTCATGTTCGACTTTTATATTTTCTGTTTATATGTTTCTCCATAAAGAGCTTAAGTAACTACAGAAAACACCATTTACATGATACACACTGTATATTGCTGGTGAAATTGTTTGCATTTCCTTAATCAGGACAATTGCCAATTTGTGTCAAACCGCGGCCAGACAGATTCTGACGACGACGGAGTTGGAGATGCTTGTGATAACTGTCCTTCAATCGTGAATGCAGACCAACAAGACACAGACCAGGATGGTCTAGGTGATGATTGTGACAGTGATGATGATGACGATGGTAGGTACTATTAAGCCGCGTATGCCAATACAATGGATGTATAATGTATACAAATGTGTCTTTCTATGAACTTGATTGACAGGCTACGTTTCTATGGTATTGTATAAGGGCGGACTCGAAACATTTCATGAGTTTCATCTTATACTGTGATATGGTCATAGGAACTTGGGAAGGATAGTATCAACAATATTTCTAATTTATAAACATTATCGTATCAACAATATTTGTAATTTATAAGCATCATCGTATAAACTTACATTCATTACAGTTACATGTAAATATTTATTTAACTAAGATGGATATACAAATTTAGAGACACAACCACATGTTTTGTTAGTCATTAACAAAGACGAGTACTGTAGTATTAATAAAACATATTTTCCGACTGTTGGTCTGTTATTATTTGCTGGTCCTTTGGGATCATCACGCCCATTCTGTGTTGCTTTAAGGTAGAATATCGCTTAAGTCAGTGCTAGGAGACGTCAGAGATGTTGCACTTAACATTACCCCTCATGAACAGACTCAATAAAGCCGAGTCTGCTACTTTTCTCTCTTGTTTGTGTTTGTTTCTACCAAGGGATCACCTTTTTACAGTATTTATTTACTAAAACAGAATCATATCTAAATTGCCGTTGTAGGTATTCTCGACGTTATCGACAACTGCCCACTTGTTGCCAATCCTCTGCAAGAGAACAGCGACGGGGATTCTCATGGCGACGCCTGTGACAATTGTCCCGACATCGATAACGAGTCCCAGACGGATACCAACGAAAACAATTACGGAGACGACTGTGACCCAATTGGTGGAACACATATTGACAGGTATGTAATAGTTTAAAAATTGTATGAAAGGAGAAATTTGGAAATCGTCGAAAACGATAAATTACAATAGATATTGCAGTCTCGGTTTGATTGTTTATGAACGGTAGTGAAACGTGCTTGCTACCGTTCACGCCCTCTAAAGTCATGATTAAATCTTCTTTTATTTACTTTCCAGAGATGGTGACAGTATTCTGGATGCGTTTGACAACTGCCCATCATACATGAATGGAGATCAGTCTGACGTTGATGGTGATGGAGCAGGTATTTGTAAACTTTCATAATCCAGGGGAAATATTATCTATTTTGAAATATCAATGAACAAATATTTTGTATTTAAGTGCCCTTTGAGTTGATGGCTTCGAATATAATTGGTTAAACTGTATACACTATTTAATAATAGAGAAAATATTAATAAACTTACACGATTTTCACAGTTAAAATAAAACTATGACCACTGAAACGCTATACAGTTGAACGTTTATCTTGTTGTATAATATTTGTTTTAATAATGTAGTGGACTTTGTACGATTTGTAGTTTAGTGATGTAATTTCCATTAGCGAGGTCTTATGTGATACACATCCAAAATGGTTATACATGTATGTGGAATATTTGACCGGCTCATTGTTTTTTCAAAAACAATGTAAGGTGTGGTTTGCATTGAAACACTCACTATGGTGTAGCTTCCAATAATGCAAAGTTTTTTTTGTATGATTATACTCGGATTTTGCGATAGTTTTCCTATTTGGAATTAATAACAACGTGATATTAATATTCGCGTGTGTTTTACATAACACACATGTCTAATTGATCAAGACGACAGAAGTCTTAAAGTTTTATAAGTGTTTTCCACCAGATAAAAATATATATTATGCGACAGTTATTCACATGATTTCTTGTTGACTTTTGATTCATGAATTTCTTATATAATCAAATTAATGCTGTTTTAGCTGAACATGCTCCAATTAAAACAAAACGAATACAAACTAAAACTCTTCCAGGATGGTACACTGATGAAATTCACAGAGCAAGGGCTCTGAGAGATTTAAATCATACATTAAAAAAGTGGGATCAATATAAAATGTGGAGAAATAAAACAACATCAATAATTAAAAAAGAAAAGAATATATTTTTCAACAAAGCTGTTCCTAACAATAAAAACTCAACATATATTTGGAAAACCTTGAAACAATTTCGAACAATGTTGACATTGAATTAACTATACCTAAACAAATTTTAATCGATGGCAAAGTGATTGAAGGACTCCCAAATATTATAAATGCGTTTAATGAGCATTTCGTTAACGTTTCTAAAAATTTAAATAAAATTTAAATACAAACCAGAAAACTTTGATAAGTTAAGGAAGTTTTTAGATGAAAAGTTAAAGTTTTCAGTATTTAATTTTGATTTTATCACACCTTTTGAAGTTAAAACAATAATTGATAAATTAAAGGTAAATATATCTACGGAATTAGATGGAATATGTCCTAAAATAATAAAATTATGCAGAGATATGTTAACTGTATCACTAGTTGCTTTGATAAATAAATGTTTGAGTCTCGGAGTTTTCCGGATAAACTTAAGGAAGCATTTGTTCTCCCTATTCCAAAGAATGGTAACATAGATGATGTAAATAATTACAGACCTATCTCAATACTTCCGACAATATCAAAAATATTTGAAAGATTTATTGCTAATTAAATTCTTACCTATTTCAAGAAGACATCCATTCTATATGCCCGCCAATCATGTTTTGTCTTGTCAAACGGCACTTATTCACATTGTTGATACATAGCTCATAGTATCATTTTTCAGAAGCATCCATTCTATTATTTCAGTCTTATCTTTCAAACAGAAGCCAAGGAGTTAAGGTCGGTGACACAATCTCGAATGTTCTTCCTGCGATTTTCGGGGTACCTCAAGGTTATATATTAGGACCGCTACTTTTTCTGTTATATGTCAATGACATACCTTTGTAGACTGAGCACACCAATGTAAATATGTACGCAGACGATACAACACTTTGTACATTTGGGAAAACAATATCGTGTATTCAGACTAAATTGCAAACAGATTTAAACAATGTGAATGATTGGTGTACGATAAATAATATGATTATTATTCCCATTAAGTCAACTTGTATGATAATCGAACCAAATACAACTTTAGCAAATTGTGCAGCATTGTTGCTTCAAATTAATAATACAGATATTCAAAATGTAAAAGTACAAAAGTTACTAGGGATCTATATTGATGAATAAATCATATATCTAAAACATGTACTAAACTTGTGTCAAAATAAATCTGTTGAAAAGGATCTCCTACTGCCTAACATAGGACATGAAAAAATTGTTCTATAACTCATATATTATGTCTACATATGATTATGGCTGTATAAAATGGAGCCAAACAAATAAATCCTCTATTAATAGAATACTTAAAATTCAAAAGAGGGCTGCTAGAATCATTCTCATGAAGCCTATAAACACACAGTCTAAAATAATGTTTAAAGAACTGAAGTGGCTTACCTTTCAACGGAGATGTGAATATCACACATGTGTTATGATTTAAAAATCACTAAACAATTTAACACCTGATTGCATAACCGATTTAATATCGTTCTCTACAAATTCAAATTATAACTTAAGATCTGTTGCTAGAAAGGATATTGCCCATTTTACACTTTGAACAAAATTCTTGAACGTACTTTTGGTTATTCAAGAATGGTAGTTTGGAACATGATCCTCGTTGATATACGAGCCTCGCTGTCTTTAGTTACATTTAAGAGTAAATTAAAATCATTTATTTTAATGAAAAATCATTTCTTTTAATGAAAGAGTGGAACCCCAGTTCGAATTATAACCTTATGTTACAAAAATATGAAAATGTGTCTGTCTTGTTGAAGTTATAAATGGATTAATACATTGTTATATTTTGTTGATTTATAGATGGCCATATTGTTATAAAGACTTGTGTAAATGCTATGTCTTAATATGTTACCTTCTTGAAATAAAGCTATTATTATTATTATTATTATTATTATTATTATTATTATTATTATGTACAGGTGATCTATGTGACGACGATATAGATGGCGATGGTGTACTGAACGACGCCGACAACTGTCCTTACTTCAGTAACAGTAATCAAACTGACACCGACGGAAATGGTGTCGGTGACGTTTGTGAATCAGATTCCGACAGTGATGGCGTTAAAGACAAGAATGATACTTGTCCATTTAATCCTTCGATACAGTTCTCGTCATTTAAGAGGTATTTCACTGTCGACATGTACCCATCATTGAAAATGACTGCACCGATATGGTTGGTGAAGAACAATGGCGGGGAAGTAATGCAAACAGCCAATACTGGAATGCCGACAATGCTTATTGGTAAACCAGTTTTATAATATAAGGCCACTTTCTCGAGTTTAACTAAACACAACGAGAACACGTCTAGCGACAAGGTGTGGTAATATCTGTATTAGCAACGTGTATTTATTATAAATTGAGTACGATATGATCATTGCCTTTAGTCGTTTGACTGTTACTTGTGATGCGCAGGCTTCATAACCGCTGCTCCCAACTAAATTCCATTTTGTTCATTGCGCTCTTCGGGGCATAGAATTGTGGGAACATACGCCGCTGGACATGAAATTATGACAGTAAAATTAGCAAGTCCACCGCCATATGCATGCCATCTTCGGGATGGTTAACATTCTGTACTATTGATTTATGAATATTGAGTTCTGCTCAACCCGTTGCTAACAAGTATATTTCACTACCGTTCATGAATATTTCGTATTTCTTTGGCCGTTTCCAAAGGTCCACTCTCATACTATTTTACCTTGAAAAATGTTGTGACTAAACGTTTTCAATGTAGAGTATTATGATAACAAGAAATTGCTACAGTCCAATTAAAGTCATCATCCCGCCATCAACAGCCTGATGAATACATCAATACTTTTAATCGGCACAAATACAATATTATAGGACCTGAACACCTGGATAGTATTTTGATCAACGGTTTTGTATGGTAATTTTGCCGTTCTTTGACGGGTTACATTCTTCAATGTTTACTCGTTTAGGTACACAAACATACGGAGCTGTGGAATACAAGGGAACATGGTTCACAACAGACTCCTCTGCCACAGGCTACTTTGGATTTGTGTTCGGATATGTAAATAACAGGAAATTTTACATTGTTAGTATGAAGGGAAAACACTCCAGCTATGAAAAGTCATATAATGCCGGCGGTATACAGGGATTGCAACTTAAGGTATTATGATGCACACTTTCTGAAATTGACACTTTATAATTGGTCCGTAGTTAGTAATGAAATGAAACTCAACCGAACATGCGTATATTATGTTCCTCTTATTTTTATTAAGCAGATTTTT
Source organism: Cyrtodaria siliqua (assembly GCA_037043455.1). Classification (NCBI taxonomy): domain Eukaryota; kingdom Metazoa; phylum Mollusca; class Bivalvia; order Adapedonta; family Hiatellidae; genus Cyrtodaria; species Cyrtodaria siliqua. The sequence goes on from JAWPHD010013172.1 coordinate 66,115, forward strand.
ATTGTCGATGAATTTCCTGGAAATCTTTGCCAACTTACTGAAACGAGCCGACAGCAAAATATCAATACTGATTCAAGCTCAAATTTAAGACAGTAACATTCTAAAATAGGAAATCGTAGTTTCATTTTTGCGATTTAGGTCGTCAACTCATTAACGGGTCCAGGGTCTCGTTTGGCAGATGCATTGTGGCATAGCTATGACACACCAAGTCTCGTGACAATGATCTGGCAAGACCCGGATATGAATGACTGGGAACCGGAAACTTCTTACAGATGGCATCTGATTCATAAACCATCAACTGGATATATCAAGTTTGTACATTATAGAAAACATTGTAACCGTTGTATTGTCTTATTGATTGTTATATTATATATAAAGAGACTGAAGGATGATTAAGAAGGACGATTAGTGTCAATACAAATACATATGAAAACCTTCAAAATGCATGTCAGTTTCATATGATTTTAATTGAGCTGCATGCTACCTTTCGGTTTAATATTGTAAGTACAAATGTTCGGACAGGCAAGCTCTATGACTCGGATGCGTTTAGTTGCTAAATCATAATATTCGTTTTAATGTTTATTATATTGCTAACAACATTTTTACCACGACATATGAAATCATAAAATCCGTATGGTTCCTAGTGTGGCGCATATGCATATTGACTCTGAATCTGAAACCCTTTTTGGGGGTTGTATTCGTATTTGGATAACAATTCTAGATCGCCTCTAGTCATTCTAATATCCTAATTAATACACTGACTCGTATTTGGTATGTTTTCTCAGTCACTCAAGTATAGCGACATAACCACAAACTAACGAGGTCAACACCAGAACCTTGTCTGCGTCAAAAACTTAAAGCGCGATAAATAAAGATTATGCATGCATCAGAAACACTAACCGCCAAGGTCAACTACTAAACCTTAAACAAAGATGATGGGTGCCACAGAAACACAAGCCACCAAGGTATACAGCAGAACCATAAACAAATCATTGATCCACTGAAATACAAACCACCAAGGTTTACAACATAACCATACACAAATGATGGATGCCGCAGAAACGCAAACCACCATACCAGAAACAGAACGGTAGTCTAAAACTATGACTGCAACATAAACACAAACCGCCCAAAATCCACAATATAATCGTAAAGAGGTGATAGCGCTACCACAGAAACACAAACCATGAAGGTCTACAACAGAACCGTAAACAAAGATGATGGCTGCCACAGAAATACAAACAACCAAGGTCTACAACAGAACCATAAACAAAGGTGATGGGTTCCACAAAATTACAAACCACCCAGGTCTACAACAGAACCATACACAAAGATGATGGGTGCCATAGACACACAAATCACCAAGGTCTACAACAGAACCATAAACAAGGATGATGGGTGCCACAGAAACACAAACCATCAAGGTCTACCACAGATGATGGATGACACTGAAACATATCCGACAAAAACCCAAAGTAGAACCGTAAAATAATTCAATGATGCAAATATTATGGCTACAGCAGGAAAACAAACGGCCAAAGTTAACAATAGAACCATAAAATAAATAATGTATGTTTCTCTTTTAACCACAATATGACTCAATATATACAAACATTTTCTTGTTTAAAAAAACACTGAAAATGCGATCCCTTGGAAGCAACAAACACAAACAAGAGAGAAAAGTAGCAGACTCGGTTTTATTGAGTCTGTTCATGAGAGGTAATGTAACGTGCAAAACCTCTCCCGCCTCTAAGAACCGGCTTAAGCGATATTGTACTTTAAAGCCACAAAGATTGGGTTTGATGATCCCAAAGTACCATTAAGTAATAACACTACTGATTTTTAGTCGAGCATGAAATGTCAGTTTTTTTTTATATAAACTGAGCGAATAGCAAATCAGTATACATCCCACTTTTAAAGTACTACATAATATGCACTAAATAGAGGATCTAACACGAGCGACTGTGTATTATTGATTTTAATAAATGAGTTGGATAAAATGATAGGACACGAGGCACTTATCTTTTTATCCAACGGGTTTATTAAAGTCAATAATACACAGTCACGAATGTAAGATTCTGTTTATCACATAACACACCTACGACGTGATAGTTTCGCTTTAATGTTGTCAATTTTCCTTATAAACGGCGGCAATTTGTAAGACAAACCATGACGTCGTGTTGTTGTTTACATGACGTCGCTACGTCACGCGGCTGTAAATGCGTTCGCGCTACAAATAATACGACACCTAAAACCAAATTTAACGTTACTAACATTCATTTTACTGTATACAAACACAGTGACTCGGTCCTCATTTGCATCTGTAATACACTAGTGTATTACGAGAAATAAGTCATGGCTTTATTGCACTCCCAGAAGCCATGTTATGTGATAATATGTAATAATCAAGAATGCATCAACGATATGATATAGTGTTTCTATATATAGCTTCTCTGAAGTTGTTAACAGACACAAAATGAATTAAAAGATTATGACACAATATTGGAAAATTAAAATAGCACAGTCTAAGACAGTATTATCAAGCTTGTTATTATCAAACTTCAGCCTGAAGATATATCAAGGCGCCACACTTCATGTTGACTCGGGTGCTCTATACGACACGACCATATCTGGAGGCCGTCTTGGTGTGTTCCAGTTTGGGGAATTCCCGGTTATATGGTCGAACTTGGTAGCGGATTGTTTGAAGCATAACAATCAGGGGCTTTACCTGGATGGCGTGGATGACTACGTCACGCTAGATGATGTCATTACGCTTAAAATGAAAAGCAGGTATAGCATTAGAGACAATAAGTTATCTGGAAAGCATATTACAGACGGCAATTACCAGAATGTAACTATATGTTTGGTTGTTATTTACTGCTACTACCAATGTAGTTTGTTAAAAAAAACTTTTGGTCTGTATTTCATAACAATGTTCATCCTAATGCAAACACCTTTAAAAAATCCTAAACGTATTCCGTTACTATTCGTCAATAAGAAAAAGTTCATGTGAACTCAACCTGGATGTTTGTGAAGATTTACTGATATATCGTTATTTGGACTTGCAACGTCAACCCTAGATTATACTTACTGTGCCGCGTGTATGTTTGTAATAATCACTTTCAAACATTTTGTAGTGTATGCATATGTCACTGTAAAATATAAATTAATCATTAGTACTATTCCTACAACACTTTTACAGTTAGTTTAATAATATTTTACTGCAGATACGTTACAATACATAAATTCAACATCACAATATTCATAGCAACATATGCAAATGGATTGATATACAAGTTATTTCAACATTAAACAATTGTCCTATAACAGTTTTACAGTTGAAGTTTGGGTGTCGCTGGATGACGGTTTCACAACAGGGCCGTATCCTGTTTTTTGCTCTGCTGAAGGCACCGTGTGTTTGTGGATAGAGGGTGGTGCTATTCACGGTCGCTATGGAGACTACAATACGTCGTCAACGACAACCTTAAGCGGCAAACAGTGGTATAATGTTATTTTTCGACACAGTATTGAAAGTAAGTATTTGCAAACGATTGGCCTCACATGCATGTCTAAGATACGGAGTCTTATTCCATTTACATTCTGGATCCTTTTGCCTAAATACCACCATTCTTTTGTTGAAACGGGAACCATCTGCTTCCATTTCAGAACACATTTGTTCTAGCAACGCAAATTGAAATAAACATAGAGGAAATCCTTCTCTGCTGCTTAGGCCATATTATTCAGCAACCTTAGCTAGCCACATGTATTTGTCTGGCATCACATGTCCTTTATACTATATTTATTTTTTGTGAAGTGCACGAGATATACATATTTAATCAGCAGCGTTTACTAGCTATTTGTATTGATATATAATGTAATTATACGAAACCACAAATTATTTTTCTCCGTTGACACCAATGCTAACATGTCACATACATGTATTAATGATTCGCGGCATATTCAGCTCAAGTATGGATAATGCAGCAGTGTAATTTTCATACAGACAAAATAGTTTTCCACTTGAAAATTCACCAGAAAAGGTGGGGTCACAGGACATGTAAGAGCGTGCTTTGTAAGAGCGTGCTTGTATGTTTACTAAACAGGTCAACGGTATAGCTGTTTTCATTGATAGATGCTCACAAAGTGTATGCATAGATTCAAATTTGAAAAATGTTCATCAATAATTCAGTAAAACCTATCACTACACTTATTATACATACACCAATAAAATCGAATATAAATAGGCTATTTTCTCCTACTTATAATGCCCATTTCCAACAAAAAAGGAGGGAT